>CM021105.1:526286138-526488265 GCA_007115665.2 Sequoiadendron giganteum
AGAGGCTGAGAGAGAGAGGGAGGGGGAGTGAGAGAGGGAGAGTGAGAGAAGGAGAGGGAGAGTGGGAAGGAGAGAGGGAGAGTGGGAGGGAGAGAGGGAGAGATAGGGTTGAGGTAGAGAGGGATAGAGAGAGAGGAGTGATTGAGTGAGAGAACTTGGAGAGATAGAGGTGGAGAGAGAGAGGGAAAGAGATAATATTTAAATATTTTAAATATATTAGTAATATATATATATATATATATTTAAATATTTATAGATTAACCCTCAACCCTTAAACCCTAATACCTCAACCCCTATACCTTCTTAATCCCTCAACCCTCAATGCTTAAACCATAATCCTTCAACCCCTATACCCTCTTAATCCCTCAACCCCTCAACCCTCAACCCTCAACCCTTAAACCCCAATCCCTCAACCCCTCTACAATCTTAATCCCTCAAGCCTTAACCATCAACCCTTAAACCCTAACTGGTCTCATATTTCTCAACCCTCAACCCTTAACCCTTAAACCCTAATCCTCAACCCCCATGGCCTTCTTTTAATCCCTCAGCCCTCAACCCTCAACCCTCAACCCTCAACCCTTAAACCCTAATCCCTCAACCCCTATACCCTCTTAATCCCTCAACCGTCAACCCTTAACCCTTAAACCCTAATCCCTCAACCCCCATACCCTCTTAATCCCTCATCTCTCAACCCTTCAACCCTAATCCCCCAACCCCTATACCCTCTTAATCCCTCAACCCTCAACCCTTAAACCCTAATCCATCAACCCCTATACCCTCTTAATCCCTCAACCCCTCAACCCTCAACCCTCAACCCTTACACCCTAATCCGTCAACTCCTCTACAATCTTAATCCCTCAACCCTTAACCCTCAACCCCTATACTCTCTTAATCCCTCAACCTCCATACACTCTTAATCCATCAACCGTCAACCCTCAAACCTTAACCCTTAATCCCTAAACCCTCTACTTGAGAGAGAGAGAGAGAGAGAGAGATGGAGAGGTGGTGGGAGGGACATACTTGAGATAGAGGGAGAGAGAGAGAGTGAGAGTGAGAGATGGAGGGAGTGGAAGAGAGATAGAGGGAGTCACTATGAGAGGGAGAGGGTGTAGGAGGGGGAGACTTGACAAAGAGAGAGAGGAAGATGGGGTAGGATGGAGATACTTGAGAGAGAGAAAGAGGGAGAGGGTGGGAAGGAGAGACCTAGAGAGGGAGGGAGGGAGAGAGATAGTGGGAGAGAGATAGAGGGAATGAGAGAGAGAGAGGGAGAGAGATAGAGGGAGTGGGAGAGAGAGGGAGTGGGAGAGAGAGAGGGGGGGAGAGACATAGAGATAGAGAGTGAGAGAGAGGGAGGGAGAGGGGGTGGGAGGGAGAAACCTAAGAGAGAGGGAGAGGGAGAGAGGGTGGGAGGGAGACACCAGAGAGAGAAGGAAATTTAGAAAAAGTGGGAGAGAGGGGGTGGGAAGGAGAGACCTAAGAGAGTAGGAGAGAGAGGGAGTGGAATATAGAGGGATGGGAGAGATACAAGGAGTGAGAGAGAGATACTTGAGAGATGGAGAGGGGGTAGGAGGGAGAGGGAGTACTTGGGATAGAGGGATTTGAGAGATGGAGGGAGTGAGAGAGAGATAGAGAGAGAGGGGTGGGTGGAGATACCATAGATAGAGGGAGAGAGAGAGAGTGGGAGGGGGTGGGAGGGAGATATCTAAGAGAGAGGGAGAGAGATAGAGGGAGTGAGAGAAGGATGGGAGAGAGATAAAGGGGAGTGAGTGAGAGAAAGTAAAGAGCTTGAAAAGAGGGAGAGGGGGTAGAAGGGAGAGACTTGAGAGAGAGAGAGAGGGAGGGAGAGGGGGTGGGAGGGAGAGGGAGAGAAAGTGGGAGAGAGATAAAGGGTGAGAGAGAGAGGGACTTGAGAGAGAGGGAGAGGTGGTAGGAGGGATATACTTGAGAGAGATGGAGAGGTAGAGGGAGAGAGATAAAGGGAGTGAGATAGGGAGGGAGTGGAAGAGAGATAGAGGGAGTGACTGTGAGAGGGAGAGGGGGTAGGAGGTGAGACTTGAGAAAGAGAGAGAGGGAGAGGGGGTAGGATGGAGATACTTGAGAGAGAGAGAGGGAGAGGGGGTGGGAAGGAGAAACCTGAGAGAGAGGGAGAGAGAAGGCAGTGGGAGAGAGAGGGAGTGCGTGTGTGTGTGTGAGAGAGGGGGGGTCGAGATACCCGAGAGAGGGAGAGATATAGAGTGAGTGAGAGAGAGGGAATGGGAGAGAGATAGGAGTGAGTGACATACCTAAGAGAGGGAGAGGGGGTAGGAGGGAGAGACTTGAGAGAGAGAGAAAGAGAAAGATAGCAACCTAAGAGAGGGAGATGGAGTCAGAGACAAAAAGACCAAAGAGGGAGAGTGAGAAAGGGGGTTGGAGTGAGATAGATTTATTTAGGTACCTATGTGGGAGGGAAAGAGACCTGAGAGAGGGGATTGGACTGAGAGAGTAGTCTAGGTCATGTGGGAGGGAGTGAGACCTGAGAGATAGAGACTTCAGAGGAATAAAGAGTTATCTAATTACGGTAACGAGTTAAAGAAGGTATGGAAGGTAAAACCTCAACTATCCATCTACGATCATAAATTGTGCACTCTAAGCATTATCAAAGTTGTTGACCAAAGAGGGGAAATTCTTGTTATGTGCAAAGCAGGTAATTTGGCAAGCGCCAAATGGTCTGCTTTGGACGTGTTAATTGACAGGATTTGCCAAATTTCCTCATATTTTTGTTCGTGCTCCCCGTCTCATTTGCACGTCTTTCAATGCAAGTTTATAAAAAAATTGTGATAGAGTTAACCTCTCTCTTAGCTATCTAAATATATAATTCTTTTTTTCATTTTGATTTAGTTAAGGTTTTGATCCATGGCTTCTATTGTAAATGCCCCTGTTTTTGGTCAAAAACCAACATGTGCTAGTTTTAGGATAGATTTTTACCCGTTCATCGAAATGTGAAACAAATTACAGTTTTTGAAACTAGACTCCATTCTACACATTATGAAAAAAAAGAATCAATTTTCAATTAGTTTACAAAAAATTTAGGGGGGAGCACGCTCAAATTTTAGCTTTTCAGGATGTGTCCACTTTGAAAATTCATAAAATTTTATATAAACATGAAAAAAATTATCCGAAAGAATGAGGATAAACTACATGATGTTAGCTAATTTCTCACCATTGGGATTTTTGAAATTCTTAAAAGAGGTCAATCAAAAAGGGGGGAGCCCTCAGGCGCTATGCTATTTTTTTGATAAAAACAGGACCTATTTTGGCCCACCCCCTTTTTGAGACCCTTAATCTTCATTAATTTAAAAAAAATAGTAGCTTAGAAACTAGACTCGTAGCACTTCAACTTTTGTTCTTGCCGCATCTTGAAATTTTGAGCATAACTATCTTCATTTTCTCGTACAAATCAAATTTTGTTGATTTTAGAAAAAAAAAAAAGTGGCATCTTAAGAGCCAAAATTGTGTCACAGATTGGTGCACTTACCCATAAGTAATATATTAGGGAAAGAACATACCAATGGTGACTAAGCACTATATCAAGGTAAAAACAAAGTAATTACTCTATATTAGTGCATTGTTTCGAATCTGTATTCATAAATAAGGTTGTAGATGGGTACTTAAAAGAGTTGGAATATCATAATTTGTTCAAAATTATGATTCACAACCAACAATAAGTGGATGATTAAGGTCCAACATAAATTTCTTAGTAAAATCTCCTCAAGTTATGTAAACATTTTTTGTAATTAAAAAATGAAGCATTAAAACAAAGTAAAAAAGAGAGTAGTATTGAAGGAAGTCATAGTATGAATGGCTTGGGGGAATTGGTATCCACTAAAATGTTGCCTCCAAATTCAATCCTTGGGAATACATTCAACACCCCACATAATAATTAGAAATGTCAAGCCTGGGAATAATGTGGGTTGCATTCATGAGCTACCCAATTTTCTCTTGCAAGGTGAGTTATCCAATGAGGTCCTTCACTCTCTTCCCAATAAGCCACATGTCTCAATAAATAAAAACCAATAAAATACTAAAATATATGATCACCAAACATGGAAGGTGGAGATTCATTATCAGTTCATATGTGGAAGGCATAGATTCATTATTAGGAGTATATATTTCATTCTAGCACAAACAAAAAAATCAACAAAATGAGATTTTTTTTAGCATATTCACAATTTCAATATTAACTTTTGAATCATAATTTAGAATTCCTTAGAATTGATTGTGTTGGAAGTAGAACAATGTAATCTAAATTCGGTAGTCTTCATAATTTTACAGAGGATGTGATTGCAACCACAATCTACTCCAAAAGTTGATTTTGTCTTTTTACTATAATTTTATATTATGTAGAATCATATCTTTGATGCCCATAAAAAGGTTCACTTGAATGATATCTAATGTAAGTAAAAATAGATGGTGCTAAGAAGGATCATAGGGATTGTTACATAAGGTTTAAAGTTCAAGAGTTCCTCGCACCTTAGTCAAGTTTTGAGACTGAGTTAACAACAATAAACAAGAATGAGAATGGAGTTAAATGTTGATCTAAACATTTAGATTTTGATGTACTAGAATATTAGTAACAAATGTATAATCCCCTGTCCCCATGGAAAAAATTATTTATAGGAATAGGATAATTTGGAATCTTTTCCTATGTTTGTGAAGCAACAACTGCTTAAAAATTGAAAATAGGTTGTGAAAAAATGTGGGGGCTGGAAATAAGTAGTTTTTGCATATTAAAATAAATTCCATGTGGCTCCACAAATCTCTTTACCTCCCTTTTTACATTTGCCTCCAAATTTTCCCTCTAGTTTTTACTTGCACAAAATATTATTAGCAGTTAAAAAAATCAAATTTAAATTAACTGCTTCAAAATAAGTAGAAAAAAATAATCATGGGGCCACCAGCTCCACAAAATGCTCCTTAAAATGTTGAGTAGTGGCTGCTAGCCAAAATAAGCTAAGTAGCTGCATGAGAACGTGCCCTAAGTGTCCTATAAAATATTCCCTACATGATGTGATAATAAAAATAAACTAGAAGCATAAGGTAGAGTGAAGGATAGGGACATGGGCAGATGAAGCTGATGAAGTATTACCGATGAAGGAAGATGAAAAATAATACATGAAGGAAAACTAGAAATGGTAGGGTTATTCAAGAAGGAGGACAAAATCTTTAGGGGAACTTTCCACAAAGATAATAAAAGCACCGTGGATAACTTGGGCAAGGCATCGAAGGAATGGCATAAGGGTAGCAACTATTATAAAGCAGAGGACAATTGAAAAACGACCAAAAGGGGAAGCAACAACATATGGAGCTCGGAAGAAAGAGTGTTTGGTGGAATAAGGGTTTGGCAAAGGGTGGTTGGCACAGAGGCGAGTGGAATGACAAGATGTTTTCAAGGAACAGGTATGGATGAACCAAGAAAATTATAGACAAACCTCACATCTCATATTGGTGACAGGGTGGAGAGAGTCAAAGTTGAACAATTGGGATGTCAGGACTTGGAAGGGCACACAAATATCTAGGGCCAAACATCTTGAAGTGGATTCTGAAGGACAGATCCCTAATGTATCAATGAGTGCAAATGCCACATAGTCAGGGCTAAGGCCAAGAGGAATGCAAAACCACTACCAAAAGTGGAATCTAGGCACAAGTAAGAGTTTTAGCTGGTGGAGAAGTGAAAATTGGAGGGAAGAAGCAAGTAAAAAAGAAGAAAATAGTAGGAAAACAACCCTGAACACCAAGGAAATGGTAAACAAGGCAATTTTGCAAGCAATAATGAAGTACTTGAATGCACATGCATTGTTTGCAAAGTGGTGTGGGCGAGGAGTAGCCAGAGAAAATATCATTGAGTAGTGGCTAGACAGATGAGGTGTGGAGGTAGAGTTAAATCCCTTCCCAATAATTTTTACATGATAGAATACACCACAGAGATTTGAAAAATCCATTATGGAAAATATATGGATAATGTTAGAGGGGTTGGGGTTTTATCCTAAATAATGGGAGCCTAATTTCGACCCTATAAGGCATGAAATGGAGAACTTTCCAGAATGGTTAAAATTTTACAACTTGTCGTTGGAATATTGCAACAAGGAGGTATTACAACATATTCGGGAAGAACTTGGCACATTTTTTTTTGTGGATGGAAAACTCTATCAAGGAGATCAAGGTTCATATATAAGGATATGTATGGAAAGGAACCCCAAAGCCATTCAATTGGATGAAATTGAAATCATCATAGAAGGGGGTCATTGGAAACAAAATGTGTAAGTAAAGTATTTCACAGAATTTGTAGGGCACTTAGTCAAGAATAAAGATAACCCCATAGAGAAAAGAGGACTCGTGGATGGTGAGTGTAGAGCTTTCCCCTAATATCTAATTAACTAGTGTAACTAATCATACACACAATTTAGTGGACTTGAAGATCCTTCAGATCTAAGTAGTTCATCATTAAAAAGGGGGCTTCATTTAATTATCAACCCGGGAATCATAGATTTAAGATGATTTTGGCACTTTATGTGCATTCAAGAATTCTAACTTAATTAATTGAGTACAGATAACTGAAGGAATAATTCAAAGTGATTTCTACTTAAAGAAATAGAGTAAGTAATTTGATTACTGCTAGTTGCTATGTGTACCTACTACTTCCATGAACTATAAATAATTAATCCTATGTTGTAGTGTGAATTTATCCTAACTTAATCATTGAACAAAATACAAAATAAAATATTGAATTGGAAATCTTAACATAACAATGAATTAGAATGTAAACTGAGAATCAAAATTCAGAACTTCAATGCATAATCTAACTAACTACTCTTATGTCACAGAATCAGTAGTACCTCAAGTGCCCCTTGCTTGAGTGTTGCATCCACAATATCTTCAATTAACTTTTCAAATAAAATATCAAGAGAAATACTCTTTATTGTAATATATCACATCAAAACATAATGCAGCAACTGCTATAGAATCTAATTTTTGCAAAGATCTAGCATATATCTTCTAACTGCTAACTTAGTCTCTCAACAATAAACCTTCCTAAATAATGTGTGTTAGAGTCTGATTATTATCAAACTGTAAAAGAACTATCTAACAAATGCCAACTCTTCTAGGAAAATGGGAAGAAGACTTGAACTCTTTAAAGTTGTACAAAAACAACTAACTACTCGAAGCGAGAGTGCATAAATCAAACAAGGATTCTACATCTTTTAAGAAAGTTGCTATAACATAGGAACATGTTGGACAGAGCATCCTTATCATAACTAGCATTCTTTATTAGAACATACTTCCTCCTCTTCCAAGCTTATTCAATGAATGGAATGCCACATGGATAATTGTGTCCATGACTCCCAGCCGTCATCTTCATCCCAATTTGGAAAATATGTTGATGTTGTAGTCGATTGAATCCTTCTTCATGTTGAACCATCACCCCTTTATTGCAGGTTAGAAATCCTTTTGTTGCAAGTATGATAGGTCTTTGCACTGCATGGGTTAGTCTTATTTCTAAAGGCACATTTCATAGTTATTCACTATAATTATTTAAGAAACTCTTCTAAACTTATATACATTTGAAATCCATGCATACATTCATTAATACCACATACATAGTCTTTAAATTCTTTGAAATACTTAAAGGTATGTAAAAGGTCTCAGTAATGTCTTTAAAATCTTAACAAAAATAAAATAGAAAACATGAAATTGCAGCAATAAAATGGTCAATTCCATGGCTCATTATTTTCCACCCAACTTAACTTCTTGCTTGTCCTCAAGTAGGTTTAGGGTTGAAGGTTGTATTTCAGTGTAGTTTCTTTGTAGTCCACCATTATGGTTACCCCTATTCCTTGATTCAAGTAAAATCCTTGTTGATCTAATATCTTTATCCACCTATCTTCCTTTGTTGCATCTATTTCTTGTCTCCTTCATGTCCAATGTGGGATAGGAAACAAAAGGAGAGGAAGATGAAAGGTGAGGGGAAGCCAAGTGATTCCATTTTTAGGGTGATTGTGATGTACTTATGTGCCCTTTTAACTATTGCTACATAGTTGAAAATGGAATGGGGTTCCTTATTTTTGAGTTCTAGCATAGCTCCCTTCATCTGTCATGGGAAAAGTTAAGTGCCTACCTAATTGTCTCTGTTGCAAGTTCCTGGAACCTCTTGTAATCTTTCTCCCTATATTCCAATATTTTATTTGTCACTACCTCTCTTTCTATAGGATCTATCCATTGATCTACCACTTTTTCTAGGTCCTTTGATTCTTCCCTCACTTGAAGAGGGAATGATTTTTCTCTTTCCTGATATTCTTGTTGCAACTATCTTTTATATATTCATTCTAGATGTAAGAAGCTAATGCTCTGAGTTGAACATCTCCCACAAACATAAGAGGGTTTTGTGTAGTTTCATAGGGAAGAATTAGGTTGTGTAAATAGAATTCACACAATTGATCCTATATTTTCAGTGTGGATTATTGGAATACTTTTAAAATAGTGTTAGTGTATTTAAGGAGAGAGAGAGGTCACTAATTAACTGGCTAAATTGAAAACAAAGATTTTTTTTCTTGGAGAAATAGAGTATATACTTTTGTTGGAGATCTACACCTCAATAATTGGACTGTCTTGTTTGCTATCTCATTTATCTTTACCTTTAAATTATTAATCTCTACCTCCTACTTATCAACTACTCTGGTATGAGTTGACAATAATTATGACTTTTCCTTTTCCCAATCTTTTTTCTTCTGGGAAAATTCTTTTGTTTTGTTCCATAACTCTATATTGAGTGTCAACATAGTGGGAGCATTAGTTGTCTTTTGGTGTTCAATTGGGTCCACAAAGTGTTGAGTCCTTTTGCTTATTTCAGTTATAACTAATTGTGCTAATGTTTCTAACTTTGACCCTTGCTATTCAAATTTCTATAGTTTATTTTCTAATTTCCCAATTCTAACATCCATGCTACTCTCCCTCTATTGGTATATTTTAAGATATTCTTCCAAATTCTTCATTCTTTGCAATGTTGCCTTTCAATCTTTTTTTTCATATTTTTCTTCTAAAAACAATTCTTTTTCCTTTCTCAAAAATATTTCTTCATTAGCCTCATTAGACGACACAAACCCTTCCTCAAAGACAAGGCTATTTTGAGGTCTTTTATTCTTCCTTGTTGTAAATAAATCCTCATAATCAAAATTTGTACTGCTACTTAAGTATAGAGGTTGCAATTTCTTTGGTAGCTTCTCCTCACTCGGTAGCTTCTCTTCTTCAGGTTCTGACACAATTTCAATTTCCATAATTTTCTCTTTATGAGTACCAACTTTTTTCTATTCAAATATCTTCTTCCTAAGGTGATGTGATTGACTCTTTGGTCATATCAGCTTCCTCTACCTTTTCTTAGATGCAGAAGTGGAGGTTGTATTTTTTATTTTTCACTACCTAGGCTTTAGAGGTGCTTTTCGTAGAAATAGAGTTTTCATGTGCCTCTTCTACTATGGGCTGAACCATAGAAGCTACAAGTTGTGCTTCTTGTGCTTCTGGTTCTACCTACCCACCAGTGTTGTGGGTAGGTGAAGTGATGAGTGAGGAAGAGGATTCATATCCTTCTACTACAATTGTGTAGGGCTCATTTACTTCATTTCCCCTATTTAATTGTTCTCCCTTTGGCTTTATAATAATATTATTAATATCATTGCAACCTAAAAAATCTTCCCATGCTACATTGGGAAACTAAATTTTGAGATTCCTTTTGACTAATAGAGTAACCAAATAGAAATGTGATAATGTAGAAAAATTCCCTTCCTTTTGTATTCTGTAGACATTCTCTTTAATAGGCTATACAAAAAATTAGGAACATTCACCAGTCATTGGTGGTAAATGTGATTGAGGAGTTTAAAGTGTATGGTATACAAGAGAGACTGCCTACCATCACAAGTTAAGTATTTAACTATGTAAGAGGCTATAGAGGCCCACAACCAAGACAAAGAGAGTTGTTTAGTACCTTGTGTTGAAGATTCTAGGTTCTCTCCTTGCAGTCTGAACTCATTTCTTTCTACATTGACATATGCTCTAGCCAAAAATTCTTCTCCTATCCTAGGTAGCCTTGAAAATTATACTACCACTACCTCTAATGCATCCACCCTTAACCACCTAGCTATAGATTCATCATTTTACAATGTGCTAGCAAATTGTTGGGTGATTTCTTCGTTAAATTCAGTCAATCGAAGGAAATAGTCCATCCAACCAGCTTGTTGAAAAATTGGAAGACATTGTTGGTCTTCCAATAAGAGGTTATGTGATACTAGCTCCCATTATATAATATCACCTCCCATTCTGCTAGCTGAATTCTACAACTTATAATCCCTTTGAATTTCAATTTTTTGATGTTACAACTTCTACTTTTGCTAAAATTTGAATATTATTGATTTTATATGCTTCTGTGTTTTGTAGTAGATTATAACTGATAGCTTATGGAATTCTTTGGGTCTTGTATAAGGAAAATTTGGAAATAGAAAGAAACTTTGAAATGGAAAATAAAAGAAATGATAGATTAGACCTTGTATACTCCTCCCAACTTAATTGGGCTATTTTTCCTCAAATAGCATGGTACAAAAAAGATGGGGAGAAAATATTTCAAAGTAATTATAAATAATGCATGTAATAAATTGAATTGTATGTAAGATATCAAGATGTTAAATAAATGAATAGAACTTAAAGTTTAATTATAATAAAAAACATGAAAAGTACCTGATAACATGGTAGGATGGAAAGGTGATGCATACGAGGATATTTGATCATCGTCATGCAGCTACAGTGAATTATGGTTGACATGATTGAATTTAAATGACAACATTGCAGGTAGACATGTTAAAGCAATACAAAATGTAATGAAGGCACATGTTAAAGAAGGTGGAAAATTGAAATAGAAGGTTGCACAAACTACGTGATGATGTGACATGAGGATGAATGAATTGGAGTGTAGTTGTTACATGTCGAGGTGATGGAAAAGATGATAAAAATTAATTGCTACAAGAAAAATGGGATTGAATGAAAGGAAGTGGTATGAGGCATGTTGAAAATGTAGTAGAAATAGGTGTTATGATTAGCTACAAAATAGATCCCTCTTTATTTATATGCCTCGAGGTTTTTGTTATAGGTCCCATGAATTTTAGCTTTTGCTTGTCGTAGAATATTTTTTGGCAAAAGAAGACAATGCATTTGTGTACATGTGTGGTGTTATTGTTGAGTTATACTTGTGATACATCAATAGGTGAGTTGATTGGCTCATTCATTGATGTAGAACTTGGTGTGTCATGCTTCTCTATCTTATGGGAACTCTGTTTGGCATTGAGTTGTTGTTGCAGATGATTGAAGAAGTTCTTCTTTTGTATTGGTTTCTTATAGAGATTAAGTTTGTGCCCATTTACGAAGAGTGAGAATCTTATTGAATCAATGGTGATTAGTTGAACTACCCCATTGGCAAAAACATGTTGAATTTCATATGGTCAAGCCATCTTGTTTGTAACTTCCCCCTTATGTTATTTATACTTGGATTCATAAACCAAGGGCCAATCACTTGTGTTTAATAACTCTGTTGTCTTGATAATATGATCATGCCATTGCATCCTCCCTCTATTTTTGTATTATTTCAGTATGGTGAATTGCATCCATTTGTATCTCATCCAAGGCATTAAGATTGTGTAATCTCTCTTTTTGTGTTGCAAATATTTCTATTCCAAATTGTACTATTGTACGAAGAGTCTTATGTTCAAATTCAATAAGGAGGGTAGCCTTCTTTCCATATACCAATTCATATGGTGTGAAATTTGTTGTAGTCTTCTAGGTTATCATGTAAGCCAAAAATGCTTCAAGTAGCCTTGCTGCCCAATCCTTCCTATGGAGTTGTACTATTTTTGTAAAAATACTCTCTATTTCCTTGTTGGTGGCTTTCGCTTGACCATTAGCCTAGGGGTGGTAGGGTGTGGATTTCTTGTGTCTAATATCATATTCCTGTACTGATTTGTTGATCAAATTAGAAGTGAATTGAGGCCCTTGGTCTATAACTATTTCTCTAGGAACACCATACCTTGTGAAGATATCTTCATAAAAAAGCTTAGCAACATTTTCATCTCTGGAAAATTTCAATGGTTTTACCTCCACCCATTTTGTGATAATTTATGTAGACCAAAATATACTCTTTTTTATTTGATGTTGGGGCTATGAGACCAATAAAATCCAATTCCCACTTGTCAAATGGTGTAATGACTAATTAGGTTTGGAGTTGAATTTCATCAGTTCTAGTAGGCCTTCCCATCCTTTGGCATTTCTCACACCTTCTTGTGTACTTGAATACATCCTTGCGAAGTGTAGGCCAATAATAACCAATGTTCAAGATTTTGAGAGTTGTCCTTTTAGTTGAAAAAGGCCCTCCACAAGGTTCATCATGACATGCCTTTAGAATGTTACAGACTTCATCTTCTTTGATGCATCTTCTCATTATGTTATTCATACGTATATAAAAGAGGTATCCAGCTACCCATGAATAAGGAATTTTTTTCTCAACTAGATGTCTCTTTTCTCTTGGTGAGAGATGCGGTGGTGTTTTTCTGCAACTAGATAATTATCTATATCTGCATACCAAGGAGTATGCATAGAAAGGAAAAATAAATTTTCATTAGGAAATGACTTATCAACAATATATTCTATTAATTTTATTGGTAATCTTGAGAGAAAGTTTGCTATTACATTGGCCTTTCCTGGTCTATAATTATGATATAAAATTCTTGCAATAGTAATAACCACCTTACAAGTCTTCCTCCAACCATTGGATTATTCATCAAATATCTTATAGTTGTATGGTCTGTGTGAATAAAGACAAATTAACTTGTGATGTAGTTTCTAAACTTATTAATGGTATAGAATGCTACCAACATTTCATTTTCAGTGACTATGTAATTAAGCTCTACAACTTGAAGATCATTGCTAATACAATAGATGGCATATTCTAAATTCCCTTATTTCTATTCTAAAAGAGCGCCTATTGTAAAATTAGGTACATTTGTGTGTATGTGAAAAGGTATTGTCCAGTTTGGTCCTCTCAAGACAAGGGTCTTAGTGAGTGCTTCTTTGAGTGATTCAAAGGAATTTTGGCATGCAGGGGTCCAATCAAATTCCACATCTTTAGAGAGTAGAACAAATAATAGGGTTGCTATCTTATTGAAATCTTGGATAAATCTCCTACAGTAACTAGCATGACCAAGAAAACTTCTAACATCCTTTTGCTTTTGAGGAATAAGTAAAGTTTTTATTGTGGTCTTGACATATTTGTAGGAATTTCTCCAAGTTAGTCAATGCTTCTTCATAAGTATTCCTAAAGGTGGTAAAATCGTCTATGTAAATTTCCATGGAATCATAAAAAAATATGAGAATATGCTGAAGATTTCCCTTTGAAATGTTGCAGGAGCATTACATAACCCAAATGGTAAGACAAAATAGGCATATGTTCCCCATAGTTAGGTAAAATTTATCTTGTCCTAATCCTCTGGAGCTATTTTTATTTGATTATACCCACTGAACCCATTTAAGAAGGAGAAATATTGCTTTTATTTTAATGAATCTATATCTAATCAATAAAATGAAGGGGAAAATGGTTTCTTCTTCTTAATGTATTCAATTCTATATAATCAACACATAACCCCCCATTTTCCTCCTTTGGGCACAATCACCAATGGGGATACCCATTAGCTATCAAATATTGGATAAATGAACCCTGCATTTAGCAACTTCTATAATTTTTCTTTGACTATGTCATGTACAATTGGGTTCATTCTTCTTTGAGACTACCTCAACAATTTGTAGCCTTCATTAATAAAAAAATTGTGCATGCATAAGGATCTATACCTTTCATATCATGATAGTCTTATTTGAATGTGGTTGTGTGTGCTTGCAACATGGTCAATAGTGAAAAATTATTGTGTAGTTGTCAATTGGTTGTTGACATTTAGTGTTCTTCCTAGTGTAATCTCTATGGCTAAGGTCGATGTCTTAACAAAGGAAATATCAAGGCTTACTAAATTGGGATTTTAATTATGGGGTAGCAATGTATGAAAAATCCAAAAGGTAGATTCAAATGCATTTTTAGGTATTATGTTATGCAAAGGACAATGTAAGCATGTGAGCCAATTGTATTGTTATGGGTCCTTGGCATACGGGTTTTGCATAATGTTTGCAAGGACTTCATCTTCATCCTGGGTTTCCAACATTGAGCTATATTCAATGGTCATTAGTGTTTGTAATGAATATTGGTCATCCTCATCAAGGGTAGGCCATTTAGTTTGATCCAAATCTGTATGTGGTTGTGTATGTGGGTAAAGGACTAGTTTTTTTGTCATATTTCCTTTGAAATAATCATATTACCATATCTACAACTGATGAATGCATCTACAATAGCCAACCAAGGCCTCCCTACGATTAAGGGGTATCCTACAAGATTTTCTTTAGGTTGTAAGACCATAAAATATACAAGGTATTCCCATGAGTCTAGTGTGATGACCAATTCTTCTATAATACCCTCTAGTTTAATAGTTGACATGTCTACTAATTGTAAAACAACAGATGTAGGTCGAAGCTCCATTAATTGAAGTTTTTTCATGGTTTCCTTTTTTATAATATTTATGGCTACTCCTAGGTCAATTAATGTGTTTTTATGAGAGTTCCATTGATTTGGACATCTACTATAGGGCTCCCAAGGTCTCCATATTTAGGAACAATTATATTTATTAACATGATGTCAAGAAGCTATCTGAAGACATGCATAGTTTGGGGGTCCTTTTGTTTTCTGCTTGGCTTCTGAAGGCACAACTCTCTCATAGTTTTTATGTATAGTGGCACTTCCTTAATTTCTTAAATCAGGGTTATTTTTATGCAAACATTTTTAAGTTGGCCTAATAGGTCAAATTAATTTTTAGAATTATGCTTTTATATAGTTAGTCATTTAGGGAATGGTTGTTCCAAACTTGTGATACTTGGGTGAGCCTAATCTTGTCCAGGTTCCTTTGGTTGTTTGTCCATAATTTTTCTAGGGCCTTCTCATTAGTAAGCTCTGTAATGTGAGGAGATGAAGTCCCATCTAGCATTTTCCTTGATTAGAGATGGACATCACTCACCTCAACCCCATAGGTTGGGTATTGGATGGTTTCATTAGTATAAGATTACTTAATAGGCTTGTTGTTAGGGTTAGGTGCAGGTTGTGTTGGAAGCTAAGGTGATCTTGGTTGTGATGGTGTAGCTATGATTGGATTTGGCATTATAACATGTTGTTACGATTGCAAAGGTTGTGGTTGCAGGTAGTTTGTTATTTTTTGTTTTACCATTGTTGGCCTCCATGCCACTATGATGGCCATTGGTTTTGATAAGGTGGCCACTAAGAATTGTAAATTGGGGGCTGGTAAGATTGTGGTGGCCACATACCCTATTGTTGTTGAATCCAATTGGGTGCTTGGGTTATTGGCCATGACAAATTTTTTGTATTAGTCTAGGGCCAAGGGTTCCAATTTGAGAAGTTTGAATTATTACTTGGGAACAACATATTATAAGATAGGGGGTCTTGAGGCATACCTTGTCTTGGTTGCCATGGTTTGTGTTGAGCAATATAAAACACTTGGCCTTCTTCATCCTCTGGGATGTGAAATTCAAGCTTCCCCTTTGTTTCTTCAGAGATATTATCCAACTTTTTACATTTGTGGTTGATCCTCTTCTAGCAGCAATATGGACATAATTTTATTAGGGCTAACTTAGCTTATTCTTGCTTATTTTTAATATACAATATGGTCAATTGGGTGCCAAGTGATTAATTATGTCCTTCATATTGGATAGGAGATTACTAAGTTCTACCCTTAAAACTTCAGTGGATGTCTTGTTGAAAGAAGAGGTCCTATCACATCTAGTCTTCTTCATGAATGACCTAGATTAGTTTATACATACCTTTCATATCTCATAAAAAGGAATTTGGGAGATATATCCTACCCCTATGAGATTTAGATCATCCATACAATCTTCATGTACTTCCCATAAAAATACCAGTTTTAAGGACTTAGGTAGAGTATAGTTTGAGGTGATTTCTTCAAACAAAATTAAAATATCTCCACGTAATCCTCAAGTGGTTTATCTTCTCTTTGTGACATCCATAAGATATCATCCCTCTTCATGTTTGTTCCCCTGTAATAATCTTGATATTTCTCTAGGAATTTTGTCTTCATTGTTTCCCAGTTGGGGACAACATTCCTCCCCAATCTCATAAACCAATGTAGAGTGGTATCCTTTAATGTGGCTAGAAATAGTTTAAGTCAGTGAGCATCAGTAATATAATCATAACTTCGACACAAAACATCAAATTCAAAAAGGAATGTGTCTGGTTCTTCAGTAACTAATCTGTATAAAATGGGTAATGTTGAATGAGTTATGTTCTTTAGAGCAACAACTCTTTCTTGGTTTGTTATCAGAAACTTAAACATTACATGCTCTACTAGGTTGTCCATTGCTTCTTCTGCCATGATGTTAAAATTTCTTCTGGAAGTCTCCTCTATGTCTGGGGTAGCTCCTAGAGTGAGTGATGGTTCCTCTTCATTGATTCCCTCAATATGTTCTTTGTTTGCACCAAAGCCTTCAAATTCTTCATGTATTGAGGGGAGAAATATTCCCCAAGCATCACTTTGCATCTACATACAATAGTTCTTTCTCATTTAATTGGTGGTTCCTGCACACTATTAGTAAATACTTTTTCTTGTTGATTGTGTCTATAGTTTGTAGTACTTATAAATGGAAAAATTATTAATTATTCAAAAGAAAAACAAAATTATTCTAAACACAACTAGGAATTTTGAAATATCACCATCCTCGACAATGATGCCAAAAATGTAGAGCTTTCCCCTAATATCTAATTGACTAGTGCAACTAATCATACACACAACTTAGTGGACCTAAAGATCCTTCATATCTAAGTAGTTCATCTTAAAAAAGGGGGCTTTATTTAATTATCAACTAGGAAATTATAGACCTAAAATGATGTTGGCATTATATGTGCATTCAAGAATCCAAACTTAATCAATTGAGTATAGATAACTGAAGGAATAATTCAAGTAATTTCTACTTAAAGAAACAGAGAAAGTAATTTGATTATTGCTAGTTGCTATGGGTACCTACTACTTCCATAGACTGTAACTAATTAATCCTGTGCTTCAACATGCATTTATCCTAACTTAATCATTGAACAAAATACAAAATAAAACATTGAATTGGAAATCTTAACATAACAATGAATTACAATGTAAACTAAGAATCAAAATTCAAAACTTCAATTCATAATATAACTCACCACTCTTATGTGGATCAACAGTACCTCAAGTAACCCTTGTTTGAGTGTTGTGTTCCATAGTATCTTCAATTAACTCGGAAAATTAGATATCAAGAGAAATATTATTTATTATAATATATCAAACATCAAAAAATAATGTAGCAACTACTATAGAATCTAATTTTTGCAAAGATCTAGCATATATCTTATAACTACTCACCCAGTCTCTCAACATGACACCTTCCTAAATAGGATTTGTTAGAGTCCAATTATTTTCAAAATGTAAAAAAGCTATCTAAAAAAATGTTACAACAAGATGGGAAGAGGAATTGAACTCTTTAAATTTGTATAAAAACAACTAACTACTAGAAGTGAGAGTGCAAAAATCAAACAAGGATTCTACATATTTTAAGAAAGCTACTATAACATAGGAATGTGTTGGATAGAGAATCCTTATCATAACTATCATTCCTTATTAGAACATACTTCCTCCTCTTCCATTCTTATTCAATGGATGGAATGAAACATGGATAAATATTTCCATGACTCCCAACCATTGTCTTTATCCCAATTTGGAAAACATTTTGATGTCGTAGTTGATTGACTCCTTTGTTGTGCTGAATCATCACCCCTTTGTTGTGGGTATGACAGGTCTTTGCGCTATAGGGGTTAGTCTTATTTCTAAAGGCACATTTCATAGTTAATCAATATAATTAATCAAGAAACTCTACTAAAATTATAGATATTTGAAATCCATGCATACATTCATAAATACCACATACATAGTCTTTAAATCTTTGAAATACTTAAAGGTATATAAAAGGTCTTGGTAATGTCTTTAAAAGATTAGTAGAAATAAGATGGCAAGCATGAAATTGTAGCAAGAAACTATTAAATTCTATGGCTCATTAGTGAGTCTCATAGAAAGAGGGAGAATGAAGGTAAAAATACAATTCTAGTTCTTCCTCCTAGAGAGACAAAGTAAATACAAAAGCTAGATCTGGTCCAACTACAATCAAGCCAACTAGAAAGAGAATCTGAGTGAGAAGGACAAGTTGCCATCCATCAAATAAGGGACAATATGGAAGATGAAGATTTGTTAAAACATGTAGAGGAAGGTGGCTTGGAACAAGCAACAAAAATGGAAGATATAGTGTTGGAATTTAGTTACAAATTGATTGAGTTAACTAAGGCCTTGAGAGTAGGAACCAAGAGGAATGAACTAGAATATGTCAAGGATGGCCTGGAGGAGGCAAGCACAAAAGGAGAAGAGTTTTGGGAAGAAGGATAACTATGATTGGTGGAGGAAGCCAATCCACCGAATGATCTAGCAAATGATGTTGGTAAGATTTCTACTCCTATGTCAACAAAATTGGGGATCAAGTAGAAAGATAGAGTAAAGAAATCACCAAATTGTGGAAAAGGAAAAAAGAAGGGTAGAAAAACAAATAATGAAAATAGGAGCATGGATGGGGATGCATCTAGGGATAGGTCAAAATCACTTGATTGTTGAGGTCAAGGAAGGGGATTTCCCTTCTTAGGGAACCATGTGAATCTTATCATAGAATGTTAGGGGCTTAAATGCCCCTAAAAAATAGTGTTTGGTCAAGTGTTGCATGGAGATGTCTAGGGAAGATATCTTCATAATTCAAGAATCAAAGCTAAGTAGTATGAAAGTTGATTTGTCCAGGAGGAGATGTAGATAATGGAATGTGAAGTTTATGGATTCTGATGGTGCCTTGGGTGATATGATCATGCTTTGAAGAACATAGTTAGTTTACTTGGAAAGGACAACGAAAAGAAAGAAGTGGTTGGCTTGTAAGGTAAGAAGGCTAACATCAAACTTTCATTTTATGTTAGTTAATGTTTATGGCCCGACCACATGCATAAAAAAAGAAACCTAGGTCAAAATAGAAAACCATATAGCATCTTCTCCAAACAAGACCTATATAATCGGAGGGGATTTCGATGCAATATTACACAGTCATGGTAAGAGAGGGGATTTCCAAAGGAAATATAAGTCATAGATAGATTTTGAATAATTTGTGGGGAACAATCAATTGATAGAAATTCAGATGTCAAATTGAAATCACACATGGATGAATAGGAGAATAGATTTCCACAACATTATAGAGAAATTGTATAGGTTATTTTTTCAAGGTATATTGGGGAGCATTCCCCTTCTCTTTAGAGGGTAGCATAACACCTCACTCTAGATCAAATCACTATTCGATCCAATTAGAAATTTTAGGGGAGAAGAAACCAATCAAGTGCCCCTTTAAGTTTGAAAATATGTGGTTCAAAGACCATTTTTTTGTAAAATTATAGAGCAATGGTGGGGAGAGTTGAAGCCTACTCAAACCAAGATGTTCTATGTAAATTAAAAATTAAAATTGATCAAACAATAGCTAAAAGAATGGAATAAAAGGCAATTCAAAAAGGAATGGATAGAGTAAAATGCCTAAAAGGGAAAGAGCTACCAAGGGATTTTGAGGAGGTGTTGTCCAAAGAGGAGAATTTTTGGAGACAAAAGTCCAAGGAAACCTAGACTAATGAGGGTGATAAGTGTTGGAAGAATGAGAAGTTTTTCGTTGATGTTGTTGTTGGCGACATGAGCATATATGATAAGCACAAGGTATACTATTATGTGTTGTAATGTTGTCATTAATATCAAAATTGTATCTTGACATGGAGATATGCACCAATATCATTTTAGTTGGTTTTAACATGCTTTGTGATGTTTTTGGAAGACAATTATGCAAGATGGTTTGATCTGGTAAAATTCATTTTGATGAAAAATTGGTTGTGTTTTTACCAATGTTTTTGGGTATAAAGCATCCAATTTTTGGGTCGGCACTGGTCCATGAATGAAAATATCACTTTGTGGTCCTAATATATTTTTTGGCTAATAGAAGCATCTAATTCCAAAATTTCATCTAGTTTTGACCTCTAGTTTGGAAGTTATGAATAACAAAAGTTTGACCTGGTAAATTACGGTCATTTCCTATATAGTGCATATGAGTAGGAGAGTCTACACTTCTTCATGGATAGGATTTTGACTTTGTGGTCTTAAGGAGATATTGACAGATGTCAATAGAATATTAATTCTAGTTGGCATGATGTTTTGAGGTACACATGTCTGAATATGGGTATACAGTTGAAGAATTTTTGTATTAGGTCTTATGCGGTGCCAACTTAATAGATGTGAAGGTATGAAAAGGTTAAATAAGTGTTGTGAAGCTATGTGGGAGCTATTATAGGTCCATGATGACCTATTTTACATTTTTTTTTGGATTTAATCTTGGTGTTAGCCGTGTGTGGAAGGATTTGAGTTGACAAGTTATATATTGTATATTTTGTATGTTGCATCTAATTAGGTCACCCTAGAATTGATGTTATGCTTGAAGTGGATATATATGCTAGATCATCTTTAGTATTTTGATAAATGCAAGGAATGAGAGACATGTAAGTGATGCAAATGATGCAAATATTATCATAGCAGTGTGAATTTAATTTGTGAATGTTGAGTAGAAGATTAGAGTGATGCGAATGCAAAGGAAAGTAGATTGTTAGATTAGAATAAAATGAAGTGTGTAAAGTCTGTTTATTGAGCTTAATTGGAACTAAAATTCATACATATGATAGATGCAATTGAAATAGTATTTACACTCAATATTGTAGCATGGGTTGTTAGTTGTGTAGCTTGGGTGGGGGTGATTTTTGTAGCTCTCTTTATTACAACAACACCAAGAACTTCTTCCACTAACTTGACCACTTGAGGTTTCCCTGTATTAGGTGTCATTGACAAAATTGCAAGGGTGTGCAATTTGGGACTGAAACCTGATCCAAACACTTTATTGTCAATATTTTCTTCTAAACAATGAGCCTTGGGATCATTTTTATTGCATCTATTGCAATAGCTGATGTGAGATCCCATCCTAGCAACAACATTATGCCACTGCCTTTGACAAGTTTCCTGGCTTCAATTAGGGTGATTGTTGCAATCTCATCCATGATCTTTTTTTTTTGTCTTTTTTCTCTGCCTCCTCTTGCAATGAGGGGTCCACACTAGCTTTTACATCCTCAATTCTTTTCTTTATGTATTGAATCTTAATCTGAATAAAAAATTCCTTGAATTCTTTAGTTTTAACAAAAGATTCATTAGAGGTAAATTATTTACATGATTACACCCTAACATCATCATCTGCATCTTCATCATACTCCCATTTAACAATTCTACTCTTCGAGATATAAGGATAAAAATAATCTCTTATTTTAGGGGAGGGGAATCTCTATTCCACCTCCTGCTTACTAGGCATATGCTCAACAGATCATTCCTCCTCAACTTGCTCCATCAATGAATACTCAACCAATGGGTTGGTCACCAACCCTTCACCAATTTCCAAGGGTTGTTCTTAGGTTCCTTGAGCTTCTGATTGAGGTGGGAGACTTCTCATGTGTTCTTCTTGCTACTCCATAATCACCATTACTTTCCTTTCTGCTTTCTTAACCTTTTCTTGGAAGTCACCATTTTAATACTCTTCTCTCTTAAGCATAGCCTACTTATAGAGATCCTTGGTCTCATCATAAGGGCTTACATAGAATGGATTCTTCTTCATGATTTTCTCCTCAAGGCTACAATTTTTTTTTCATTCTTTCTTCCTTGTCACTACTGCAGCATTAGAAGCAAAGTTTCTAATCACATCATCTGTATAAAGGAAATGATGTGAAAATACAGATCTACCTTCATAATTCCTCGCATTGTCCACAAAACCCTCCAAGTCAAAATATCTCAAGTCATCCACTGGCATCCTAAGGTTACTCAACATGATACCAAACTTATCATATCCTTCCTTAGCAGTAGCAATAAAATAACCAAAAGAACACTACGGGGCTATGATAGATGATTTCCTAGCATCTCTAAAGTTGGCTTTGTCCATAACATCCAACTGTCATATTATTTCCAAGAATTCCTATTGGTCAAAAACATATAGGGGCAGACAATGGGGTAGAAACCTTACACCATAAACTCAGATAGAAGTGTAATTGGAATGCAAAATCCAGTTACCCCAATTGTGATCCTCTTTGGTGTTTTCACTAAATTCCATAGGCCTCAGGATCTCCTTGATAACTCTGGAAATCCCATGTACATGCTTCAGGCCTAAATTTTCCATGACACTGTATTTGAAACCATTACAAAAATCCAAATAATTAAAATCAGGGCAATTCTGATCTGATATATGCATCCACATCTGCACAGGAAATTCATTTCCTTCTTCATCAACTTCTCTTAATCTCATAAAAACTTTCCATGCCTCACGACCCATCCAAAAGATCATGTGCATTAACAGAGAATAGTGTTTGAAACCTAGAGTGCACTTCCCCTCCTTCAATTCCATCAGCTCTTTGTGCATCTTGTTTGCAAGTTAGGTTGCATTGTCAAACCCCCTATTTGAACTATTTTGTATATCAATGATCATTGCCATCATGGAAACGTTCATTCTTAGGTCAAACTTTCTACCCAAGATTTGGCACAAACAATAGTAGGTATTCTTGAAGTAGTTTTCAAACTCATCACACTCAAAGGGCTCAACATCCTTTGGCCCAAACCATGTGCCCTTCATTCCCTGGTCTTGAATTTTATGCCTAGGCAACACATGTCTTCTATACCCATACTGGTTTTGCTCATATTCTCAGAATAGTTCAGAAAAGTCAATAATAACAGTGACAACAAGATTCAATTTAAAAATCCCCACTATTCAACTTCTGGAAATGTCTAACAGTGGGACTCCATTTATGCTTTTAATAATCATATCATTTGGGTGATAATTCTGGGAAATCTGCAACATCAAATCAACTTCCACAAACACATTAGGAACCATAAGTTTACAAAGATCAAACTCCCATAGATGTCTAGTTGGACACTTTGTAAATCTCCTATTGAAGGCATATAAGAATAACTCCCATGTAGATTGTGGCAATACAACTTCACCAATCCCAACTACTAAATCTATCAATGGGCTAGCCATGGCCTCTTCTCTGGTAGTTCTCTTTCCAATGTGCTTCCCTAATGCAGATTTTTCTTGAGCACTCCCTTCCATGAATCGAGCAAAATATCTCTTTTCACCCTTTTGTTTATCTGCCTTCTCAGAAGCCTCTGACTTTGGTTTTGCAACCTTGGCCCTCTTCTATTTTGGTTTATCTTTTAATTTTGAGGTCTCACTAGGCTGGCTCATTTTGGAAAATTGTTTATAGGAAACTAGTGTTTAGAACTCTAGGTAAAACTAGGGCTTTTGGATTACAAAATTATGGGAAGTTATAACTACATAATGTAGATGAAAATACTTCTACACACTACTAGGTAAGAATAAAACCTAAAGAATTCCTTCACAGGGTCAAGTGATACTAAAGTATAACCCTAAGCTCATGATTCCCTATTATCTAGATTATCAATTCTCCAACTAGTCTTGCTTTAATGAAAATATTATAGAATAGAGAATTATTTACTTACTCGGGAAACCCTTCTTACTTTCTGCCTTCAGAATTTTTGCTCGCCCAGATTCCTTTCTTCTCTTCCTACTTCAAAATTTTGCACAAATGGTGAAATTATGGATCAATTCCCTTTTGTATAGCTCACCAATGATCAAATTTACCATTAATGGCGAAAGATTGTTCGCGCGAGCGAAGTGAAGAGCTTCTGACATGAAACTATTTTCATTTGAATTTTAGTTGTTGATTGAATTTGATTTAAAACAACATCGATGGTTCTTCATGATCCTCGTGATTTAAGAACCACATTAATCAGTGATGTAACCTACCTAGTGATGCCCTTAGAACTTGCCACGTTGGTACTTTAAAACTATTGTTATTTTCTTTATCACCCATCATTGTTTGATGTTTGACCTAGGTGAGCGAATCCTCGATGCATTTGGACCCAACAATTGAAGAAAAGATTAAGTTTTCCATCACTCATCACTATTTCACTCTTCCTCATAGAAATACAATCTGTGATGTATACAACATGCGTGATGCATTCTTAGCCCTTGGATCAGAATATACGCCTCAGATATACCTCCTTCTACCCTCTCTAGAGATTCATCACTCATCGCTACTTCATACATCCCCATTGCAACCAAATCTACGATTCCTTGAGTCCCAGTGATGAAAGGTTATGAAAAACTTTACATCGCTCATTGTTGATTTTCCTTCCAGAATTTGAAATGTAATAGCGATATGAAAAAATTTAGCGATGACATAAGATACTACCACACCTTCTTGGAATTAAGATCAATGGTCATAGAGGATATCACTACTTGGTATTACATAAGTGTGTATTATTCATTTATACAAAGGTTTTAGGCGAGGGGGAGGATAACTCCATCACTCATCGCTAATTAGGAAATGAAAGGCAATCAACAATCAGTGATGGGCGATGAACGGTCGATACAAAGGATTTTGGTTACAATCATTGATTTAAAGATGAGGATATCAATGCAACCCGCAAGGCAATGATGCAATGAAATGTAAGCCATTTCTAATCACTAATATGAAGTGAGTGGTTAATGAGCTAAATGCGATGGGTGATGAACTATGCAGTAAGCAAGGACTTAAGTGGCAACATTTTGCATGTTCTCAAAGTTGTTTTGAAAGGGGGACACACTAGGGAAAGGAAATTCCAACAACATAAGATAAACCCAAGATAAAGACTTAGGATAAATGATAAATAATTTTCAACCTTGACCATAGGAAAATAACACCATGAGGGAAATATTTGAATGTGATCAACAATATGGTAACCCTAGACATAAGGGACCAATCAACAAATGGATATTAAAGACTCGAGTTACTTTTAAATGACCGAAAACTGACCATAGTAGGTCAATGAGACAATAGAACAAAAGGAAAAAGGATTAAGGTTTTCTCCTTCAAATACCAAGACTTGATAAAACCTAAACGCCTATGACATAAGCCTTAACTAGTGGGAAAGAACAAGGCCTTATGAGATATCCAAACATAGTTTCAAGGAAATGGAACATGAAATTTTGAGGGTTCCATTAGTGGCTCTAGTTGGGGATGCATGCCTCTTAGCAGGCATGGCAAGATCTGAAACATCTCCTAGAAGAGAAAACCAATACAAAGAACCAAAACTAGGAAACTACCCAGATGAAGTAGTTAAACCAAACTAGACCTGACCAAAATAAAACAAACCTATATACATAATATACAAAATATACAATGTACATGGAGAATAACATATTTCAAGAGAAATATGGCTTCAAGAACTATCCATGTACTAGCAGTTCAAGAAGTTTATTAGTCAGATCTTTCAAAAAGTAGGAGTCCTCACCATGGGTATTGTTGATCAAATAAGGGCCTAGTCGTAGTGCATCAAATTTCTCATGTTTTCCTTTGTCCTCAGACCTAGAATTCCACATTAATATCGTGTCTCCTACTTCAAATTTTCATGGAGATGCTCTTTTTTCATACAAGTTCTTGACCTGTAATTGCAACTTAGCATTTTTCTTCTGAGTATCTCTTCTCATCTCATCCACCTCCATCAGAGCATTGATTCTATGTTGCATCTCATCACACACATCTTCATTATATTCTTCAATAAATTTGTATATCTTCATAAGGTTTTTCTATGGTAGTCTTGTTGCATTTCCATAAACCAAGTTAAATGGAGCATATCCAGTTGCTTTCTTGACTATTACCCTATCTTCCCATAAAGCTAATTTCAACTTGGAGTCCCAATCTCTCTTGTTCTTCTCAATGATCTTTTTAATGATCTTCATCAAGCTTTTATTGCTTGACTTTTCTTGACCATTTCCTTGTGGGTGATTTGGTGAAGAATAGGAAACCTGAATCCCGTGCTTGGAACAAAAAAATTGTGAATTCTTCATACCTAAAGCAAATTGCATTATTTGAAACGATTTCTTAGGCACTCCAAACCTAGTTAGTATGTTATCCATCAAGAAATCAATGATCACATTACTTGTTGCTCTCTTTGTTGGTATTGCTTACACCCATTTAGTAAAGTAATCTGTGGCAACAAGGATCCAAGAGTGACCTCTGCTAGACCTATCTGATATCTCTCCAATAAAGTCAATACCCCATTGTTAGAATGATGCCTAGACTGCATCTGGTCTAAGTGGTAAGTTACTTGAGAATTTGAGCTTCCCAGAGAACCTTTGACATGCATCACTTGTTCTCATAAGTTTGTGCACATCCTTTAAGACCATTGGCCACCAAAACCCAACTCTTAGGACCTTATGAGTGGTGGTCTTGTCCATATAATAACCTCCACACACTCCACTATTCATCTCAGTTAGTAGCTCCAAAGCTTTAGCATATCAACACATTTCAATATGACACCGTCCAAATTTCTCCACCATAGTTCACCATTGATGATCACATATTTAATTTCATGTAGCTTAAGAGTCCTCTTCTTATTGACTATTAGCCCTCCAGGGCATTACATCTTTTGTAAGTATTAGATAACATTTTTGTACCAATCACATTCTTTCATATCACAAACATGTGACACATCAAAGAAATATTCTTGATTTATTTGATTGGCATCCAAATTTGTCTTAGCCATTATCTTGGCTAATCCTTGGGCCCTCACCAACTTGGTAATCTAGATGCCAATTTTGAATTCTTGTATCCTATTTATCCATCTACATCTTCTACCTGTGACTTCCTGCTGGGTGAAGATGTCCTTAACAATAGCAATGGGAACATATGTAACAACTGTAGCTCCCATAAGATAGGTTCAAAAAAATTTATAGCTTTGACCAGTGCATATGCTTGTTTTTCAATCAACTCATACTTCAACTATGTAGCTTGAAGATACTTACTAAAAAATTGAATGGGATTCTCCAAACCTTCTCGATTCTTTTTGTAAGAGAGGGGGACCAACCACACCAAGGCTCCAGGTCACGAAGAGCCAAGAGTGAGGGGATTCCCTAGCTTACCTCACTCTAAAAGATGTCTTGGGATAATGATAGAGAATGAGGAGCACTATAGCATACTTCTTTCACTCTGCAGACCCTGAACTTAGGTTTGGGCTAGGTGAGTTGGATTTTGGAGTCGGTACTGTGTCTCAGACAACTCTCTCTCTTAGGATGGTAGCATAGTTTTGGGACGACATCGTAGCGTGTTGGCATCCATATGGTAAGAAAATAGTAAACACATTATAAATTTCCTAAAAACTAATCGATAGCCTAGCTGGTTAATCTAGATGGTAAGAAAAAAATAAGGAAATATAGGAAATGGATACTAAAATGATAAAACAAACAAATAAGAACTAGGGTGATGAAGATGTTCTCACATAAGTGCCAATTTTCCAGTTAGCTCCAAACACACATTCACCTACACACAAGAAATAGGGGAAAATTGTTGGGGCTATATAGGGGCCTACCTTAGTCAGACCCTTGTTTTGGTGTTTCTACCTCAGACAACTAGAAAGCAACGAAGTAGAATATGCGATAAAGGAAAGAAAGTAATAAGCACTAAAAATAGTGTTATACTACTCAATCAAATCACAAAGGAGAGGAGTGAAAGGTTACCACCTCCACCCAAAATCTCACTTTCCAATGGAGGAGTTATGGACTTGGCAAAGTCACCACAACTACAACTATGATGAAGGGAGGCCTCGCAAGGATCCAAGCCCACGCTTCTATGGCTTGCTTCACACTTGCCATGTGGAATTGATGAAGCTTCAAATGCTACTGTAATGGAGTGTTGGAATGTTGATTGAGTAGTGAAGTGAAGTGGAAAAATGCTAAGAGGACGTGAATTTTTTTCTTAGAGATTGAAATGAGATGAGAATGGATGTTTTTTGAAGGTGGGATGGGAATAATCTGCCATTTTTGAGGTCGGTTGGTCGAAGAGTTACATTACAATTCAACCCCAATCAGGTGTGTAACGCCTCTGCCAAATTCAAACATAGGAATCTGTCAGGGATGGAAGCACACCATATGGACATTTGCGTATCGTGTGTGCATCCCCAAAAAATATTCTCTCACTAACACAAGGACATATGCCAAGTGGATGGAAGGCAGTTGGGTGATGTAGAATTTTTCATTCAGATTTGATTTTCTAAGGTGAGGGTGCGTGAAAGGGGAATTTGCGTAAGGGGTGCAAATTCGCTCCTATACATTCTTCCCCACTTTAGCGAGCATGAATACTAATGATTTCTTTGATAAAGTAGATCGAAGAGTTAGTGGGGTTATAAATTTATACTTGAACCGTCAAGGAAGTAGACTGTGATCTGGTGAGCACAAAAGCATAGGACATGCAAAGGAATCCATAGGTACTCTCCCTGAGGAGCTTCAAACAAAAGACTTTATAGCCCCACAAAACTATGAAGTTGCACAAGGTACACTGAAGGCCCTCATACCAACAATGGATAAGTCCCACAAGATGAAAGTATCTCACAGGCTCGTAGACCTGCAAGGAGGCAACCCCCAATATCTCTCACATGAAGGAAGCCTCATGAAGCAAGAACCTCATAGGCCCACAGACCTACAAGGAGGCATCCCCTAAGATCTCTCACATGGAGGAAACCTGATGATGCAAGTGCCTTACAGGTTTGCAGACCTGCAATGAGACATCCCCCAAGATCTCTCACATGGAGGAAACTCGATGAAGAAATCACCTTATAGGGCCACAAACCTGCAAGGAGGCATCCCCCAAGATCTCTCACATGGAGGAAACCTGAGAAGCAAGCACCTTACGGGCCCGCAGACCTGCAAGGAGGCATCCCCCAATATCTCGCACATGGAGGAAACTCGAGAAGCAAGCGCCTTACAGGCCTGTAGACCTGCAAGGAGGCATCCTTCAAGATCTCTCACATGGAGGAAACCCAAGAAGAAAACACCTTACAAGCCCGTATACTTGCAAGGAGGAATCCCCCAAGATCTCTCACATGGAGGAAACTTGATGAAAGAGGGCTCTGTAGAGTCAGAAAGCAATTTCATAGGCACACCTGTGAAGCAACATATTCATCTATAGATAAAATATGTCAAGAAATACAAAGCAACCATGCAGACAATCAAGTGTACAATCATGCATACCATCAACAAATTGGAAGGATTTCAAAGGGGTCCCTTGGGAACCTAATGTGAAGAGAGGTCCACTCAAGGGACGTTTTGTTTGAAAGTGCAAAAGAGATCGATTCATCATCAAGGAATCCTTTCGAAAGATGTTCACTTCATCAAGGAATTTGAAAGGAATAAAATGCCCCCTTGCGAGGGGAAGGTCAAAGCTACTCCCACCTCAGAGGAAAGTTTTCAAATTCTTTCTTTGCGAACCCATGATGAAGGAAACACGTTCTGTTAGGGGTCTAAGTTGATAATGTGATTTTCTTGAAAAAGTTTGCAAAGGTTTTTGAGAAAAGATCTATTGGAAATGAATGCATTTTCTGAAAATTAGAGATGTTGTCACACATAAGAGGGACAACTCAAGCAAAGAAGAGAGAAAGATATGCAAAGAGCGAGAGAGAAGTAATAAAAAACAAAGGACACAGGGGGATCTAGTTTCATGGGTCTGATATGCTCATGCATTTATAAATAATAGGTAACCATGGTGCAAGGTGAAAGATATTCAATCCCCACTAGATCAAGAAGAATGCACTAAAAACAAAGTAAAAATAAAAAATTGGGTCAACATGGAAGGGAAGCCTAAATGCCCCCAACACTTTGCATCATCCCCAATTTGCAGAAAATCAAACACAAACATGAAAGAATGATGATACAAATAGAAGAAGGTTCACAACACAAAACCACTCCTCTATCCAAGAACCAACAAGGGTGACAAGGGTCATCCAGGGACATATATCACATGTATGGGGGAACACATTACACACACACTTCTAATATATAGATAAAGAAGAGGCCTCCTCCTAACACTCATTGACCAAGAGGTCATATGCTTCCCAATCTAGATCATTATAAGGGGAAGGCAGATGAGCCTACAGTGGTGGAATATTAAGGGGAGGAGCTTTCGACCCTCCAAAAACAAGGGCTAAGGAGGAAGCCCCTGCAAGGTCTTCCTCACTTGGCTCTTGTGGAGCTATGGTGAATGATTTTGCAAAGATTTTTGACAAGGCCAGAACTTCGTCCAAAGAATTGAACATGCACTTTACAGGAGTTCCATGTCATATCTCAACGGCCATAGAGGATGGTGCTTGAGATTCACCACTTGGCTCACCGAGTGACTCGGGAGTGGTGGCTAACTCAGGGGAAGCTAGAGCTAGCTCCATCACTAGGATGAAACAATCTAGCACATGGCCACCTTTTAGGGAAGGCGGGATCCTCTTATGCCCTCCATTGCTAGAAGGGCCAACCTCCACCTTTTACTTCATCAGAGGGTGTGAACTCCCAATAGACGAGGCAAGAGGTGCAAAAGAGGAGGAGGAGAAATTCATAGCTGACACCACTGAGGTATTCAACATGTCCACAAGTATTTGAAATGGTGGGATGTTCATAGGGGACATCAATAGGGGTGGCTCAACCAAAGGGAAGATAAACACCTGCACCTTTTTGGGGTCAGGCACGTTCACACTCACAGCGGGAGTCGAAAGTGAGACTAAACTTGATTGAGTGGAAGCAAAGGGGAGGAGAGAGGAGGACACAATAGGAGACCCTGATATGGGGGTAGTCGTTTGCTCTTCCTTCTTCTGTAAAGCAACTTTCTCAGCTGCCAGAGCCTTTTGCCGATGCTTGCAATCATGTGCAAGGCGATTTCTATATCTCTTTGAGCTAAAATATGAGAGTTGCGAAGGGATAGAGGGCTACTGCTCATCCATAGGGGTGTCAACTATAGTCATATTTGGTAGAGGAATAGGCTCCTGAATGGGAGCAGGAGGAGTAGATTGGGAAATAACAGGGGAGTCAGCTCTAGTGCCTTGGTAGCGAGCCTCTTCCTATTTACTGCTTTTGGAGTAGAAGCAGTGGGAGGGTCGTAGAGGCTGGGACATAGAGGATTCCTTGTGGGGACCCTTCCTTCTACCAGATAGGTAGGGCCAAGGTCTAGGAGGTTTAGTAGGGATGTTCAATATCTGGATCTTGGGTTTTTGCCAATCCAGTACCATCGAGCTCCTTAGGTAAAATCCAAGAGTATTCATCCAAAACTCTTCTTCAAAAAGAGGAGTAGAAGAGGCACCTTGAGGATGGGAATGCTTCTCCTTTCCCTTTCAAGAAGAGAAGGCAACTTGCTGCTGCAGTACTGGAAGGGTCAAATTCGGCTGTCCCTTGCCCCTGATCTTATACTTCACATAGTTCTTGTAAAGTAGGTATGTTCTTGGGGGAAGCAAACCGACCGGTGTGGGCCAAAAATGATCCAACGAGTAGCCCCCACAGAACACCAAAGGTTGGAATCCAGTTTCATGAACCACGTGCACAACACCTTCATGGGAGAATTTTAAATATTTGTGAATGACGGAGGCAATTCAATTCATGGAAGCTAGCTAAGGTATGCCTAGCTTCAACCTGAAAAAATCTGACTCTAGAATAACATCGAAGACCGTGTCTACAACCCTAGGTCCAACTAGGGTGGACAGAGTTATTGAACCATACTATTTGAGATAAATACCATCATGCATGTGGATGGTAGACTTCATTTTTCACACTCCTCCCTCTGTAATGAATTCAACAATAGTGTTTCTTCTGTAATGACATTCACTCGACTCGCGGGCTCAACTAAGACCCCTATCACAATGTTTCCATTGAGACAAGCGAGAATGTAGAGAGGAGAGGGCTTGTTGTTCAAGGGCATATCATGTGAGGTGAATGCCACATCCAACAAGTCTTTCATAGGATGCATGGTAGGAGTAATCGTGACCATGTTAACATATGCCTTGGGCTGAGTGGTAGAATTAGAGGGATCAATAATTAAGTTGGCAGAATGCAATGAGAAAAAGTCTGTGTATATCTACAACTCACTATTTTCTTTTTCCATCAACTTGTTTTCATTTTGTTTACTCCCATTGAGATGAATAGTACCATCCTTGACGTGGTCCTGTATCTCATGATGCTTGCGCATATAATGGTCGGTATCATGTTCGTTGACTCAATGGTACTGATAGAAGGTATTTTCATTATACCAATCAGGGTAAGGCTCCTTGAGAGGCTTGGGGTTCTCAAGGGTTATGATCTTATCCTTCAACAAATTTTTCAAGATGGAAGAATAAGATTTTGCTAACTTTCTATTATGCCTGAGGCCATTATCATTTGTCATGGCTACTACATTTTCAAAAACCTTGCCTATTCCTAAGATTGATACAATAGATCTACCTTCTAGATGAGAGCACGAGGAGGGTTCCCCAAACTGAACTACTATCTATTGATATTCTCGTAATGCCACACACAAATTTGCAAAAGAAGGATACTTCATAAGGGCGAACGTTTCCTGCCAAGGTCTCAGTAGATTCCCTATGAATACCTTCTACACATCAGAATCACGCAACAGGTATGAGATTTGTGAAAAGAGCACTTGATACCGTGCAATGAAATCAGTTATCTTTTCATTATCCCCTTGCTTGCATCATATGAGATCCAAAAATTTCATCTTCGGTCCAATGTTGTCTTGGAACTGTTGGAGAAACTAATTCACAAGTTGATCAAATGAGAAGATAGAATTATTGGGTAAGGAACAATACCATTCGAGTGTTGTATCCTTAAGAGATCAAGGGAATAATTTTTCCATCAACGCATTGTGATGGAAGAAATCTACAAACATGGTGTTAAAGGCAGACACATGCATTTATGGGTCCCCTTTGTTGCCATATTTTTGAATTTGGGAATCTCCATTCCTTGTGGGAAGGGATTGTTTAGGATTGTCATCGATAATTGGCTATGTCGAAAGAAGGGCTGAAATATAGGTTGGGTAGAGGCCTGGGAGAGACTCACTAGTTGGTTATGCATGTGACCCATGTTCTGAAGCAAGGCATTCAAAATAGGTTCATTAGATGACAGAGGACCAGTGGAACCTCCAGAACCATCGCCACTAGCACCACCTCTAGAACCGCCTCCGGAGCCAATATCAAGACCACCGCTATGACCTCCGTCAGAGCCACCACTATTAGTAGGGCCTCCACCGGAGCCACCTCCACTACTAAAGTCACCTCCATGACCTCCTCCAAAGCCACCTCCTCCAATTCCACCTCTACTACCAAAATCACCGCCACTCATTCCACTCAAGCCTTCGTCGCTAGGGGCAGTAAGAGGAGTGAAATTAAGCCCAAGGGGTGCTTTATTCACCTTGAGAATGTAGGAATCCTAAGGAGCAGAAGAGATACTAATTGTGGGCCCTGATTCGGTCATGCACATGGATGTAGTGGGCATCGAAACACCTAATTGTCTTTCATAGGCATCAAGCACTTCTCCTCGGGTGGCACCCGATCTAGGCCTATACAAAGGGACACAAGCTTCACTTAGATTAGTGAGGCCATGTAGAAATTCTATGCTTGTTCGATCTCTCCCTAGCACTTGTATCACCTCACTTGCAAGCCTAGCAACTCTCGCCATGCTCGGTACCTTCTCTAAGTGATTCACAATGTCTAGTAATCTGTTATCTAATGCGATGAGGCTTTTAATGGGAACATGCACAACATCATCTTCATCTATGGATGAGGGTGTAGGGGATGCTAGAGGGGTAGGTACACGAGTGGTTTCTTCCATAAAACCCATCTCATCGACATAGTTCATAGGAAATCCAATAGTAAACTCATTAGATAAACTAGTGGGAAAACTAGGGGCAAAGCTAGAGGTGACCTTCGTCTTCTCCATCGGAAGGCGTCACACACTTCTCCTGAAAATGTACCCAAAATTCATGGACTGAGTTGTGATGATCATAAACCTCCACAACATCAGAGTTACAACATTCACAAGGTACATAGGAAAAGTCTCAACACAAACAAATGGACATACGTTCTTCACGTTGGGTTCACCAAAAATGTAAGAGAGGGGGGACCAACCACACCAAGACTCCAGGTCATGAAGAGTCAAGAGCAAAGGGCTACCCTAACTTACCTCACTCTAAAAGATGCATTGGGATAAGGATCAAGAATAATGAGCACTATAGCGTACTTCTATCACTTTGCAGACCTTGAACTTAGGTTTGGGCTAGGTGAGCTAGTTTTTGGAGTCGGTATTGTGTCTCAAAAAATCTCTGTCTAAGGATGGCAGTGGAGTTTTGGGATAATAGCACGGTGCACCTACATCTAAATGATCAGAAAATAGTAAACACAGTACAAACTGTCTAAAAACTAATTGACATCCTAGCTAGTTAATCTAGATGGTAAGAACATAATAAGGAAATATAGGAAATGGATACTAAAATGATAAAGCAAACAAATAAGAAATAGGGTGACAAAGATGATCTCATAGAAGCACTAGTTTTCCAGCTAGCTCTAAACGCACATTCACCTACACACAAGAAAGAGGGGAAAATTGTTGGGGTTGTATAGGGGCCTACCTCAGTCAAACCCCCATTTTGGTGTTTCCACCTCCACAAATAGCCAGAAAGCAATGAAGTAGAATATGTGATAAAGGAAAGAAAGTTATAAGCACTACAAAACAATGTTATTCTACTCAATCAAATCACAAAGGAAACGAATGAAACGTTACCACCTCCACCCAAAATCTCACTAGCCAATGGAGGAGTTATGGACTTGTCAAAGTCACCACAACTGCAACCATGATGAAGGGAGGCCTCGCAAGGCTCCAAACCCACACTTCTATGGCTTGCTTCACACTTGCAATGTGGAGTTGATGAAGCTTCAAATGGTGCTGTAATGGAGTGTTGGAATGTTGCTTGAGTAGTGAAGTGAAGTGGAAAAATGCCAAGAGGACATGAATTTGTTGCTTAGAGATTGAAATGAGATGAGAATGGATGTATTTAAAAGGTGGTATATGAAGAATCTGCCATTTTTGGGGCCGGTTGGTTGAAGAGGGATATTACAATTCGACCCCAATTGGGTGTGTAACGCCTTTGCCAAATTTAGACACATGAATTCGTCAGGGATGACAATGCACCTTGCGAACGTTTACATGCCGCACGTGCGTCCCTAACAAATATTCTCTCACCGAAACAAAGGAGAAATGCCAAGTAGATGGAAGGCAGTTGGGTGATGTGGATTTTCGCCTTTGGATTTCATTTTCTAAGATGAGGGTGCGTGAAAGGGGAATTTGCGTAAGGGGTGCAAATTCACTCCTATACACTTTTGCAACAATAGTGTGGAAAGATGCAAAGGAGAAGATTTATAGTGGCTTGGAAAAATCAGGGGTTCTTAGGACTGGGGCCTCCTTGATTGCTTGCTTAATTAATTGAAAAGATTTTCTTGGCTCTTCAGTCCACTCCACTCTCTCACCCTTCGTCAACATCTTTGATATGGGGCAAGTGATTTATGCAAAGTTTGTGATGAACCTTCTCAGAAAGTTAATTTTCCCAAAGAATGACTAAATGCCTTTCACATTCTTTGGTTGTGGAATTCTATCAATGGTAACTACTCTCTTAGGGTGAATTCACACTTCTTCCTTTAACACAATGTGTCCCAATAATTTTCCCTCAGTGACCTGAAAGGAACACTTCTTTGGGTTAAGTGAGATTCCATATTCAAAGGGCCTGATGAAAATTTTCTCCAAATGCATACAACAATCCTCTTCTTTCTTGGAGTATGCAGTCAAGTCATCTTGGTAGATTTCTAGAAATAAATCAATAAAATAAAAAAGGTTACATCCATAGCCCTCTAAAAAGTTGCACTTGCATTGGTTAATCCAAATGGCATTCTAACATAAACATAGGTGCCACATGGAGTAGTAAATGTAGTCTTATACTGGTCAGAATCCTTCACTTTGACCTGATTGTAACTAGTAAAACCATCCATCATGGACAAGAGCTCGTAGCCAGCCACCTTCTGCAACATGGCTTCCATGTTAGGTAATGGATAGTTATCCTTTGGTGATGACAATTTTAGATTTTTGAAATCAATGCATAATCTGATGTCACCATTATTTTTTCTGACTGGCACTAGATTAGACACCCAAGATGAATTCCTAATGGGCTTAATTATACCAAAATCCCTTATCTTCACTAGCTCTTCTTTCATCTTTAGTGCTGAGGTGGGATTGATAGGCCTTTGATTCTATCTGAAAGGCTTTGCATCTACTTTTAGAGGAATTTCATGCTGAAATAATTCCTCCTTGTATGCCTTCAAATTGTCATAGGACCAAGAAAAGACACGCCTATACTTCCTTAACAAAGCAATCATCATTGCTTTGATCGTGGGATTCATTTTCTTACCCATATAAAATTTCTTAGGGGCATTTTTAGTCCCTAAGTTCACTTCTTCTAAATATTCTGGATGGGTGGCAAATGTCTTAGCATTGCTTTTGTCTTGGTTATCAAAGACTCCTTCCAAATCTACAAGACCTTTAAGGATCTTATTAGTCTTTAATTGAATAACCTCATTGCTAAAGACTGTATCCTTTCCATCCACTGTTTCCACAAAAGCTCCAAAATAAATCTCTAGACCTTCATACTAGTCCACACACTTCAAGAACCTTAAGATGTCTTCATCATCATTGAAAAATTTCTAGCTTAGTATGTTATCAGGTATTGAAGGCCTTGTTTGTACCTCCACTTTGGAGATACCAACAAAAGAGATTTAGAGCCAAAGTGAAGGTCAATCACAACAAAGGAAACTTCCAATCTACTCTAAGAATCCCTCTTCCCTATTCAATCATTTATTGGACATCAACTCACCCTCAAGGTTTTCAAACCTTCAATCTTGCAATTTAACAACAAACCTTCACCAAGGCCCTACAAACACCCTCAACACTCATATAATGACAATTGAAGCAACTAAGAACAATCTCCAAGATAGACTCATAAAGATTCCTAAAACTTACCCGGTTCTAGACTTCACAATTAGGCCTAATTCCCAAAAGAACCACCCTTCCAACAATGGTTATCCATCTGAAAGCCTTGGACAGTCCTAGAGTATGATACAAAACCCCAAATTTTGATGACAACTTACATCTATCAGGACCCTAACCTTCTATCCCAAGAAACCCTCTTGAACATTCACAAAAGTGAGGGTTTAGGAAAAATCCCAACTCTAGACCTTTCCCAATCCTCCTATGGCCTCAAACACATCACATTACCTTTGCCCTAACCCAAGGAACCCTCACAATCTCACTTCTTTCACTATTTCTCATAATCACTCCTTAGGTTCCCTATTTTCATGGTCTCACTGCCCCTCATTAGCACTAAACATTCCACCATGTCCAGGCTCTTTGTTCCTTCTTCTCCCAAGGTATCATCACACCTAACTAAGCATGTTTCAGACCAATCCACCAAGCCACAGACTTGGAATAGTAGGTGGATAGGTTAACATGTCATATTAAAGCCCTCAAAACCCCAACATAGAAAACTGGGGCATCACTGTGTTTGTTGTCCCTACTCCCACAAAAAGTGATTCTAAGCCTCCAACACGAACACAAGAGAAGACAAACACATAAATGAATAGGTATCCAATACTTTACTACATATGAGAACTGTACGGGCCTGTAACAGAAAGAGAAGTTTAGGGAAAACAACAAAAAGCAGTGATCAACGTTCACAAAATGTAACTTTCTTTATTAAAGCTTCAACAACAACCTCTCCTCAGGGATTACATGAAGATATATATTGAATCCAACTTACAACTATCTCCACAACCGACCAACTACTCTCTAACAGAATTTTTAAACTACTAATGACCGTTGGAGGTCAAGATTACACCTTTTACATAATTTGATCTTATAAATCCCTAAATCCCTCTTGACTGATCCACTAATCTTTAAAAGACACACTAAGCTTTTAAATACATTTATAAATGCCCAAAGGGACCTTATTCACAAAGCAAAACATTAAGCCTTAGCTATTCTATCATTTAGACTCTATTGTTACCATGACCTTACATGGGCAACTCATGCCATTCCATCCTATTTTAAACACTTTGCAACTTCCTAAGACTCAAATCACTTGATGAACCTTCAAGGTTCATTTTGTTACCATTTCAAGGTCAGGGCCTAGGTGCCCTTGCACCAAAAAGTTATATCATTAGGCCTGAGTGCAATATTTTCTAGCAAATGTGCCACTCAGTTTTGGCCTCTTTCCATCCAATCAATTCCAAAAGCATAAAACTATTCTATGGAATCCCAAATGACATTCTCGTACTACTTCAATCTCTTATTTTTTTATGCAAATTTGGATCTAACCTGGGATATCACCAATTTTGAATCATCGATCACTGTTAGCTTCTTTATCCCATGTTTTTTTGCCAACCTTAACCCTAGCAGCAAGGCCTCATACTCTACCAAGTTATTTGTATAATCAAATGACAAAGTAAAAGAAAACATGAATGTATTTCTAGTAGGTGAAACCAATAATATCCTTCCTTGGATCTTGCACCATCAAAATACATGGTCCAAAGTTCATCCTTGTTAGACAATTTTTTCATCTCCTTTTCAATAAGTGCACATTGCTTGCTATTTTCCCTTGGTAACTCTTCTATCCTGAAATCACTAATGCTAGTATCAACAAAGTGGATTCTACCATCTTCAAGAGAAAGTTCAATCATGTGAGGGACTCTTGATTCTTTAACCAGTTTGATGTCTTTTCCATCAATTGGGAAAGCAACAAAAGACATATCACACTGCATAATACCCCCACGAAGGCACTCCACCTTCTTGATTGCAACATTCCATAATTTGGTGGAATGTCTACCACTGTTACACTCATTTTGAATTCCTTTTCTAGAAATGAAACTAACTTATATGGGAGTTCATTGATCACCCCAATTACAGGGACTTCTCTAGAATCTATAGCATAACACTTGCCATGGGTGCTATCAATCTTCAATCCCATATCCTCCATTATTTTAACTGGCATAATATTATTAGAGGCTCCTAAATCAATCATGAAATTATTCAAGAACTTTCCATTAATGATTAAAGTTACAAAAAATGGGTCTATGCTACCAGGGCAGGCAATTATTATATTTCCTAGGTAAATTTAAGGGATTTCAGTAATTGCTCCCTCAACCTCCTTTTCTTTCAATTCTTTTCCACTCTCTTTGGGTGGAGTAGACACCACTCCTTCATTACAGGTCGTAGTAGCACCATTGATAAGGGCTACTATATTTTGTTTGTGCTCCTCAATCCTCATCATTTCAAGAAAGGGGACATAAACCTTTACTTGTGAAAGTAATTGAAACATATCAATAGGAGTATATTTAGGTAGATCAATTAGTATCATACCTTGTTTAGTGTTATCATCCTTTTGTTGTTCATTCTCCACTTCAAATTTAGCCTTGGTCTCCTCCTTCTCGGGCTCAAAATTCTGCTTTTGTGTCTTTACCTTCACAATAGGAGATATGACTTCTTCATTAACCTTTGGTTTTTCAATCTTCAATACCCAAATTTTGTCCCCCTTTCCTTCTTTGGCTTTAGTCTCATCCACTTTGTTCTCAACCTTTGATTTTTTGTTTCTTGCATTCTTCTCCTTGATGAAGAGGCTACCAGACTTGCCCTAATCTCCACCCACCATTCTATTTCTCAGGTGGTAAGAGCCTCTTGCATGCACTGCTAAGGCTACTGTCAACTTTGTAGTTTTCTCATTTGAGGGTCTCCTTAAAGACACATCATCCTCAACTATTTCCAATGTGCACATGTCATGATGATTGGCATTCTCTTCATCAAGGAGAACCCATTGGTGATGTGCATTGGCTCTTTTCCTTTGACTATCCAAATCAAGTTCATGAGACTCCTCATTAGATGAACAATCGTTATTGGAAAATCAGACTTGCTCATGATCACATTGACTTCAACGTCATCCTCATGAGAACGATCATAATCTTCTAGTGCACCTTGTTCAACTTCCACCAATTTTGCAATTGAACATTGGTGAGAAGACTAAGGCAACTCACAAACCATACACCAAGGAGTTTCATCAACAAAATTTGCTCAATCCTTTTGCAGAGGATTAGGTGTGACCTAATCCTATGTATTTTTCTGATTATCGTGGATTGGCTTTCCATTTTTCCAATTAGTTTTATAAGGATAATCTTGAAGCCTTGGGGGCTTTTCATTCTTCTGGAAATGTTGTTTGTCATTTCCAAGTCCCTTTTCATTTTTTTCAACAATATATTTGATATCTTTGAGAGTGCTCATCACTTTATCCTATCTTTCATCATAAGTAGGATTTGAACGATAGGTATTTTCTTGCTTATCTTTAGGATTCTTCAAAATTTTAACGTCATATATTCTTCCCACCTTACCTGGAGCTCTCCTATTACTTTCAATGTGTAGCGAAATTTTGAATGCATCCCTCAAATTTTGAGGGTCTTTATCTCTCAAGAGTTAATTCATTTTAGAATCAAATGCATTGTAGTAGGTAACAAGGCACACTTGATCATTAAACCTCAAATTTGGTGGTAGAATATTCCTAGCCTTCTAAAATTTGATGTTAAAATAAATCACCATCTCATTCTATTCCTTAGTAATATTATTGAACTCATTGAGCATAAACCCAAGGTCAATTTTATCTCCATATTGTTCTCTAAAAACCCTCTTAAATTTATCCCATGAGCCAATACTACCTTCTGGTAAGCCCCTATACCAATCCCTTGCATCCTCTATCAATGATTGCATAAATAATTTCATAAACAAATCCTCATGTTCTACTTCATAATCATCAAGCAAATTAAGGAAAGTCCTCAAGTGATCCTCACCAGATATTGCATTATTTCCAGTGAATTTTCTCAACACAACCCTGATATCACTGTCAATAGGATTTGGTTAGCCAGGTATCCCATCAAAGCACAACTGCCTATACCTTTCCAATTGTAGTGGTTTCCTATGAAATTGATTTTCTTTGACTTCATTACTCCTACTAGCTTCACCTCCTACTCTCTTATGATCCATGTTTCTATTAGCAAATTGATTGTAAGTACAATTGGTGTCACGTGTATTCAAAGGCTTAGAATTGGGGATGGATTGATCTATATGACATGAAGTATCCACATCCATCATAGGTGTAGGCTTTATTGAGGAATGAGGATGGTCTTGTGAGATGGATGCCATGCCACCCTTAGCAAGACATGAAGTCTTCAAGAAATCAATCTATCTTTTCATCTCAACATTGGTTGCCATAATTTGCATCCTTTCTAATTCCTTTTTTAAATTCTCATTTTCCCTCCTTAATTGATCTTTAGAAAAATCTGATTTATGAGGTAGAGGATGCTTTTGAGATGTATATTTTTCATTTATAACCAAATTTTTCATAGGTTGCTTGCCCTTATCAACTGTTTGGTTGGTGACACTAGCTACATGGTGTGTATCAACAGTGCTAGTAACTACAGACTTAGTCTTGGTGGTTGTATTGTTATCTTTTATGGGGTCGTATTGATTCTTCTTGTCAAGGATTTTAGATACAACAAGACTTGTGGTGATTGGTTCAAGCTCTTTTTGGTTCATGATTTTCATTTGTTTCACTTGTATTATTAATGTCTCTCTTTTAATCATGGCATTTCTGATTTTCTTCTCCTTCTCCCTTTCCTTTTTCCTTCTTATCTCAGTTTGTATTTTAACCTCTTTCTAGAGGACATTAATATCTCCAAAAAAAATCATTAGGATCTGGGAGAGTAATTTCTAAACATGAGGACTCATCCAGAACTATTGGGTTTTGGTCATTATCAGTGGACCCAATTAGCATGTCAAGTGGTAAAGGAGAGTATCCATTAGAAGTTGGATGGAAAATACCACCAATAGTAGCATTGGTAGTAGCAATATTATGATGGAGGCTCCTACTTCTACTTCTTCCTTGTCTACGTCTAGATTTACGAATACTTACAATATTCTTATTTGTGCAATCTTCTTCATCCTCATAATCCAACCCTAACAAATTATGTTGACTTTCATGACTACTACAAATTCTTGAAGGAGATTGAGTTTATTTAGGAATAGGATGTGGAGTATACTTAATTTTATTTGCATCCTTTTGTATCCATGACTGCTTGGGAGTCTTTTGAAGTTCATCTTCCAGCTTTTCTTCTAGATGTTTCTTCATTTGAGCTCTGGTTTTCATCATCTTTCTTCTGTGATTCTTTCTTTTCAATTTTTCTTGATTTCTTTAAATAATGCACATTGGTGTAGAGACTTCAAAGTCGCCACCCAAAATGATTGGGAATTGTAAATAATGATATCACTTATGTGGATCTTCAAAGAATTACAAGGATTTGCAAATGCAAAGAACTCCTAAGCCAACCTTTAATAATCTAGGTAGAAGATTTTGCAAGGAAATATAAGGACTTGACAAAAAATTTATGCAGATGACCTTAGAATGATAAATGGCGAGAAAATTTGACAAGTTCTTGCAAAATTTGACACCTCATTTGGAAATGTATATGACTAGATAATTGCAAATAGTCTTACGTATTTCAACAATGCTTGGACAAAGCATACTGGGACATAAGTATTTTTCACAAATAGTCCCCAATAGAGTCGCCAATCTATTGGTTATTTTTCAAGAACCAAGCTGATCTCACACTATAGCATATGGAATTGCCATCATCCAATGGTTAGCTAATTGGAGGGATTGGCCAACGAACAAGTGAAAGCAACAATGCTTTCCTCCTGCACTTTGGGCTCTATAAAACCTGAAAGGATAATCCCACAATGCACCTATGAATTCATGCACCTAACAAGTACATTGCAAATAACAGATGCATTCTCACAACTTAAGCTCAATAGATGAAATCCTTCAAGATTTTGGTAGATTATTTACACATTGAACATCTAGAGTAGAGGATGATGAACTCAACATGGAATGTTAACAACTACAACTCAATAGAAAGTTTAATTACGAATTTGTATTGTTGATGAATGATTGAGAAAACTGCATCACAAGCACAAAACTCAAACCGATGCCTTAATATAGGGTAGGGAGTCAATCTCAACACAAATATATTTAGATAAAAGCTTAATACTTAGCATCACAAAGCTTCTACAATACTATATTACAACATTGCACCTTAATATCCTAAACCAGAACTTCTTAAAAAATCTTGATACTTGAATTACATGAACTTATGGCTTCATCCAAACAATTTAATTAATTTTTTGAATTAAAAAAAGATAAAACCATACATTCATTGGAACATAATGAAGATAAAAAAAATAGCACTTGATCATTTTAATTAATAGGTCATACGAAGAATACACTAGGAGAGAAATGGATTTCAATTTGCATCATCTTCTATATTCAATTGCTAGAAATATTATTGAAAATTGAAATTGCATATAAAAAGACTCAAAACCTAAGAAAAACTCTAGACTATTCTTTGTATTTTCCTTACAAAAGTTGTTCTCAGGAGATCACTCAACAACCCGCATATTTGGCCTTGAATTCCTTCTTATAGAAATGAAGGAGCAAAACAATCTTTAGGCTAGAATGCACACATGTCACATTCTCATTTGATGGCTTCAAAACATATTCTCCAATTGCAGTTACATTTACAACTCAAAGGAGGGAAAATATCACGTGGTACAAAAACCATTTGCATTTATCGATGAAGATTTGTTCTGCCTTCCAAAAGGCACTATTTATTCATTGCAACATTCTATTCATGTGCTCCAAAATCTTAGGACATCAAGCATAAAAATATAAAGAGATAAAAAGGCCACTACACTTTCCATATCAACACTAATGTCATCACCTTTAAACCAAGAGGAAATAATTTTATCAATAATTTATCCAAGGCTTAATCTGTAAATTTTCCAAGCCATGTATCATACTCCTCTTCGGTGGGCCATTGAGTATCTAGCAATTTTTGCACTTTAGAATTATTCAAATTATACCTGACATCTATCAATATCCTAGCCTCTTTAACAAATACATCCATATTTACTTCCACTCTTGTCAAGTCCTCTAGAAAAGCATTCAACGTTGTATAATCACTAAGAGTTACAACTTATTTGGCAGTGGGGAGCATACTTTCTATCTCTTCTTTCCATGTGTTAAACTCTTCCAACTCTCCTTCATTCAACATATTAGGAATTCCACATTCCTCCATATCTTTGAACATCTTCAACTTAGCCTAGAGCTACACACCTAGCTTACCATGAAATGTTGAAATCTCCCCCAATAGATCAACTGCCCTTATCTACTTTGGTATATTTGTAGGAGCCTCCAGATCATCCTTCGTGTTTGGCATCATCTCCTTGAGGGCACCAACACTTGCACTCCACTTGCTCCAATCATTTTGAAAAACACTTTGCACTTGAGTATACCTTTTGTGAGCCTCATGAATGCTCTTATACACTTTCTAAACATTTTTTGATTTGTGCACAAGCTTGGAGACCTTATGCCCTAAGAAATTCTCAAAATATGCCCTCTGCAACCTTTGATGTCTCCTCAGAATTTTTGACATTTTCCTTTTCCATCTTCAATTCCTCTTAATTTAGTCCGTTGATTCTCAATGATAGAGTCTCCCTATCTTTTGATGATAGCTTAGAGGAAAATGGAGATGGAAAGGCATTTTGTGATGGGCTTGCTTGTGCAGTGGCCTTCATCTTATTATACTAATCAAGGAGAGTGTTGTACCTGTCCAAAAAATTATCATATCTCCCCTATGATATTTGTGCAGTATCTGAACTCAACATTGAATCATGGACTGTTAGTTGTGCATCTTGGGTGGGGGTGATTTCTATAGATCTCTTTATTACAACAACACCAAGAACTTCTTCCACTGACTTGACCACTTTAGGATTCCATGTATAAGGTGTCATTGACCAAATTGAAAGGGTGTGCAATTTGGGATTGAAACCTGATCCAAACACTTTATTGTCAAAATGTTCTTTTGATAAATAAGCCCTGGGATCATTTCTGATTGCATCTAGTGCAATAGCCAATGTGAGATCTCATCTTGGCAACAACATTATGCCATTGTCTTTGACAAGTTTCTTGGCTTCAACTAGAGTGATTGCTACAATCTCATCCATGATCTTTTATTCCTCTTTTTTATCTACCTCCTCTTGCAATGAGGGGTCCATAGTAGCTTTTACATCCTCAATTCTTTTCTTTATGTCTTAACTCTTAATTTGAATAAAAAATTCCTTGAAATATTTGGTTTTAACAAAAGAGTCATCAAAGGTAAATTATTTACATGCTTTCACCCTAACATCATCATTTGCATCTTCATCATACTCCCATTTAACAATTCTACTCTTCAGGATATAAGGATGAAAAGCATCTCTTATTTCAGGGGAGGGGAATCTCTATTCCACCTCTTGCTCACTAGGCATATGCTCAACAAATCATTCCTCTACAACTTTCTCTATCACTAAATACTCAACCAATGGGCTAGTCATCGAACCTTCACCAATTTCCAAGGGTTGTTCTTGGGTTCCTTGAGCTTCTTACTAAGGTGGGTGACTTCTCATGTGTTCTTCTTACTGCTCCATAATCACCATTGCTTGCCTTTTTGCTTTCTTAACCTTTTCTTGGAAGTCATCATTTTGATACTCTTCTATCTTAAAGCATAGCTTGCTTATAGAGATTCTAAATCTCATCATAAGGGCTTACATTGAATGGATTCTTCTTCATGATTTTCTCCTCAAGGATACATATGTTTTTCCATACTTTCTTCCTTGTCACTACTGCATCATTAGAATGCAAGTTTCTAATCACATCATTTATATAGAGGAAATGATTTGAAAATCTAAATCTACCTTTATTCTTCCTTCCCTTGTCCACAAACCCCTCTGGGTCAAAATATCTCAAGTCATCCACTAACATCCTAAGGTTACTCAACATGATACCAAACTTATCATATCCTTCCTTAGCAGTAGCAATAAAATAACCAAAAGAAAACTGTAGGGCTATGACAAATGCTTTCCTAGCATCTCTAAAGTGCTCTTTGTCCATAGCATCTAGTTGCCATATTATTTCCATGAATGCCAATTGATCAAAAAAATATAGGGGCAGACAATGGTGTGGAACTCTTTCACCATAAACTCAGATAGAAGTGTAATTAGAATACAAAAACCACTCACCCCAATTGTGATCCTCTTTGGTGTTTTCACTGAATTCTATAGGCTTCAAGATCTCCTTGATAACTCTAGAAATCCTATATACAAGCTTTATGCCTAAAATTTTCGTGACATCATATTTGAAACTATTATAGAATGCCAGATAATTAGAATCGGGGTAATTTTAATCCCATATATGCATCCACATCTGTACAGGAAAATCATTTCCTTCTTCATCAACTTCTCTTAGTCTCATAAAAATTTTCCATGCCTCATGACCCATCCACAAGATCATGTGCATTAATAAAGAATAGTGTTTGAAACCTAGAGGGTGCTTCCCCTCTTTCAATTCCATCAAATCTTTGTGCATCTCATTTGCAAGGTAGGTTGCATAGTCAAACCCCCTATTTGGAATTCTATTTTGTATATCAATGATCATTACCATCATGGCAACGTTCATTCTCAGGTCAAACTTGCTGACCAAGATTTGGCACAAACAATATTAGGTTTTCTTGAAGTAGTCTTCAAACTCATCACACTCAAAGGGCTCAACATCCTTTGGCCCAAACCATGTGCCCTTCATTCCTTGGTCTTGCATTCTATTCCTATGCAACACATGTCTTCTATACACATACTGGTTTTGCTCATATTCTTAGAACAATTCAGAAAATTCAATATTAATAGTGGTAGCATGATTCAATTTAAAAATATCCACTTTTCAAGTTTTGGAAATGTCTAACAGTGGGATTCCATTTATGCTTTTAATAATCTTGTCATCTGGGTGATAATTTTGGGTAATCTCCAGCATCAAATCAACTTCCACAAACACATTAGGAACCACGAGTTTACCAAGATCAAACTCCCATAGATGTCTAGTTGAACTCTTTTCAAATCTCCTATTGAAGGCATATAATAATAGCTCCCATCCAAATTGTGGCAATACAACTTCACCAATCCCAATTGCTAAATCTATCAATCAGCTAGTCATGACCCCTTCTTTGGTAGGTCTCTTTCCAATTTGCTTCTTTGATGCAGATGTTTCTTGAGCACTTCCTTTCATGAACCGAGCAAAATCTCTTTTCACCCTTTTGTTTATCTGCCTTCTCAAAAGCCTCTGGTTTTGGTTTTACAACCTTGGCCCTCTTCTATTTTGGTTTAGCTTTTTATTTTGAGTTCTCACTAGGCTAGCTAATTTTGGAAAATTATTTACATGAAACTAGGGTTTAGAACTCTGGGTAAAACTAGGGCTTTTGGATCACAAAATTATGGGAAGTTATAACTACATAATGTAGATGAAAATTATTCTACACACTACCAGGTAAGACTAAACCCTAAATAATTCCTTCACAGGGTCAAGTGACGCTAAAGTATAACCCTAAGCTCACAATTCCCTATTATCCAAATTATCAATTCTCCAACTAGTCTTTCTTTAATGAAAATCTTACATAATAGAGAATTTTTTACATACCCGGGAAACCCTTCTTACTTTCTACCTTTAGAATTTTTGCTCATCTAGACTCCTTTCTTCTCTGTATGCTTCAAACTTTTGCACAAATGGTGAAAGTATAGATCAATTCTCTTCCTTATAGCTCAACAATGATCAATTTTACCATTAATGGCGAAATACTATTAGCGCTAGGGAAGTGAAGAGATTTTGACATGCAACCATTTTTATTTGAATTTTAGCCATTGATTGAATTTTATTTAAAACAACATCGATGGTTCTCCATTATCCTCATGCTTTAATTCTCAAATTTGGCGGCCCACATTAATTAACGATGTAACCCTACCTAGAGATGTCCTTAGAAGTCACCACGTTGGTGCTTTAACTATTGTTATTTTCTTTATCACCCATCGCTATTTGATTTTCGGTCTAGGTGAGAGAATCCAAGATGCGTTTGGACCCAACGATGGAAAAAAATATTAAGTCTTCCATCGCTCATTGCTATTTCACTCTTCCTCATAGAAATGCAATCTGTGATGTATACAACATGCGTGATTCATTCTTAGCCCTTGGATCAAAATATCCACCTAGGATATACCTCCTTCTACCCTCTTTGGAGATTCATCGCTCATCGCTACTTCATACTTCCCCATTGCAACTGAATCCATAATACCTTTTGTCCTAGCAATGAAAGGTTATCACAACCTTTACATCGCTCATCGCTAATTTTCCTTTCAATGTTTGAAATGTAATAGCGATATGAAAAATTTAGCGATGACATAAGATACTACCACGTCTTCTTGGAATTAAGATTGATGGCCATAGCAGGCATCACTACTTGGTAATGCGTAAGCAGGGATGAATCAATGATGCAAAGGTTTTAGGTGATGGGGAGGATAAATCCATTGCTCGTCGCTAATTAGGAAATGAAAGGAAATCAATAATTGGTGATGGGCGATGAATGGTCGATACAAAGGATTTCAGTTACATCGCTCATCGTTGATTTAAAGATGAGGACATCAATGGAACCTGCAATACAAAGTAAGACAGCAATGCAATGAAATGTAAGCCATCACTCATCGCTAATATGAAGTGAGTGGTTAGTGAGCTAAGCATGATGGGCGATGAGTGACATGGTAAGCAAGGACTTAAGTGGCAACATTCTACACATGCTCAAAGTTTTTTTGAAAGGGGGATACACTAGGTAAAGGAAATGTCAACAACATAAGATAAACCCAAGATACAAACTTAGGATAAATGACAAATAATTGGCAACCTCGACCATAGGAAAATAACACCATAAGGGAAATATTTCAATGTGATCAACAAGACGGTAACCCTAGACACAAGGGACCGGTCAAAAAATGGATATTAAAGACTCAAGTTATTTTTAAATGACCAAAAACCAACCATAGCAGGTCAATGAGACAATAGAATGAAAGGAAAAAGGATTAAGGTTTTCTCCTTCAAATACCAAGACTTGATAAACCCTAAACCCTTATGACATAAATCTTAACTAGTGCGAAAGAACAAGGCCTTATGAGATATCTAAACACAATTTCAAGGCAATGGAACATAAAATTTTGAGGGTTCCATCAATAGGCACATACTCCATTCTAACTTCATGCTCTACAACCTTATCTCTTAGAAAGTGATACCATATAGAGATGTGTTTAGTCCTTGAAAGAATTATTAGATTCTTGGAAATATTAATTACACTTGTATTGTCACACAATATAGGAATAGGTTCATCAGAAGCCACTTTCACATCCTTCAAGGTCTACTTCATCCAAAGCACCTAGGTGCGATAAGATGTTGCATCAATGTATTCAACTTCTGCAGTGGATAAAGACACTGAATCCTAATTTTTACTGAACCAAGAGACCAATATATCTCCCAAAAATAATGCACTTCCACTTGTACTTCTATGATCATCCACACAACTTACCCAATTAGCATCAGTATAGGCAACGAGAGAAAAGTTATTGTCTTTTTTATACCACATGCCATAATCCACAATTCCCTTCAAATATTTGAATATTCTTTTCACAACTTCTTCATGAGATTGCTTAGGATTGGCTTGAAAATTGGCAACCAAACATTAATATTGTAACACATTGATACATGTAGAATGTCCACATCAGATCATATAGATGAACTTGTATATACAACAAAAGACATAAGTACCCAAACATATTTTTTGAAGATTAGATAGATATTTGAAACTAATTGTAGCATGTACTATCATTTGAAAGATAAACTTGTAGACCACCAAAGCACTTGATACTGCAAAGTAGGATGCATTAAACATCCCTTAACATGTCCACAAGATTGCATGAACAAATATTCTTTTCCTAAGGAATGAAGAGCATCCCAACAATCCTTCATCATCACTTTTTTCTATGAGAGCACAGACCAGAACAGGGTCACTTACAACTTTTACTTCAAAAGGTGTATAGACTTGAAAACTTGGATATAACTTCACACCTTGACCAACTTAGCTTTTGAACTGTAAGACAAAATATTTATCTGTGGAGAGATGTGGACCAAAATACCATGACTAAAGCTTTTGAAACTCATCTTCAAGTGTGGTACACCAAACTAGAATAATATCAATCAGAACATGTGTACATACCTCTACACATCTTCTACTTGCACCAAAACCTTCATCAAAAGGTTCATTCTTGCACAAAAAATATGTACACCAAAAGGTCTGATCCAACTCCTCTTCCATTCTAAAGTCTTCAACATCTTATTCTCTTCAGGGGGACTGAAATGTTCTGCAAAAAATCTCCCCCTAAGATAATGCTCTATTTTTTCAATTACTAGATGACTCATCCACACCATGTTGAGGAATAGATTCATTCTTTACTTCACTTTCATCCTTCATTTGTTGATTAGTGCCAATCTTCTTTTTCGAAGTAGAAGGTATTACATTATTTCCTTTATAGAACCTTATAATGTGTCCTAGCTTATTGCAATTGTAGCAGGTGATATTGAATTGCAAAGCATGATTACTTCTTCTCACATTAGATCTACAATCAACAAACCTATGAAAAAACTTAGTACATGTGTAGAAGTAACCATAGAAGGATTGAGAAGTCATAGTATTATAATTCCTCATCATTTTACTTTTGCATTCATTAGCCTTATGACCGAATTTATTGCAAGCAAAAAACTGACCATGAATTGATTGAGACTTCATAGCATTGTACCTTAGAGGCTTAAATAAATTTTGACTCATCTTGCTTCTACACTCAATTGCCTTATGACCAAAATTATTGTAAGCATAATGTAATTACCATTGAACTTTATGGGAATTGTTTGCTTAGGGGCAGGCTTTCTAAAGTTCCTTTTCTTGTTCTAGACAAGAATGAATCCTCCTTATTTCTTACTATCTTGATTTGTCTTTGTATCTCTAGAGAATGTCTCCTTAGGTTTTTCAATGTAGGCTTTCTCCTCCCTTCTTTCAGGCATTCCTTCTACTTTGAAGTTATCATACAAGTTTGTAGATGCATTGTCCATAAGACTTTTGCCTTTTTCAAAACCAAGTATGGATTTATCTTTAGATGAATTTTAAGAGTTAATCAATTCATCAAACCTCCTCTCAGTCTTAGGCCCTTGTCAATCTACTCTTTTTATTTTTCAAGTTATTTTCTCAGAGATACAATCTCTTCCTCAAGCTTTAAATATTCAACAGTTTTATCATTGAGCTTGGTATTCAAGCAATCCTCAATCCTGTCGCCTTCTTAAAATTTGAATTTTAAAATTTAGATCACATATTCAACTTCTTTAATTTTAGTCTCGTGTCCATTTCCTCCTCCTATTCGAGCTTTCAATTTGCCAATCTCTTCTTTTGATTCTTTGGATTTTACCTTTAATTTGTTAATTGTCTCTTTTGATTTTTTTAGCATGCACTCATATTTGATATTTTGCAATATTGCTTCATCTAGATCTTCAAGAGCAGACCAGCGTTCTCCTTCAAAATCAACTTCACAATCATCTGGATCGAATTCCCAACCTTTAAGTTCCATTGACTCTAGATTTGTTTTAAAAGAAAACATATCTTCATCACACAAGGAGCCAAACTTCTTACAATTCTCAACATCACACTTTTTGTCACCAACTTCCAAAGCTATAAAAAGGGTTTCATCATTTGAATCATTCTCCTCATCTTTTGAGGAATATCCATTCTCTTTAGAATAGAGACCTCTTTTAACCTTATCTCTTTTGTTATCATCATTTGATTATTTGTAAGGACATTTAGATGTAAAATGACCAATTCTTCCATAATTGAAACATTTGAAAGGTAAATTACCTTTTTATTTTCCAATGTATTTCTTCAACCTTCTCATAAAGTTTTCTTCAACTTCATCAAAGTCATAATTTTGATCATAAGCTTTATCTTCAATATTTCTATTGGATTTGAATGCAACTTCCCTTTTTGGAACATCTTTATCAAATTATCTCATTTCAAAGGTAGTAAGAGCACAAAACATTTCGTCAATAGAGTATTGATCCAAATCCTTGGATTCTTCATTAGCAGATACTTTATGACTATAAGTTTTAGGAAGAGACCTCAAAACCTTCTTTACAATCTCCCTTTATTTTACTTCTCCACCAAGACCAGTGATGCTAGAAACAAATTCATGTACCCATAGCATATAACTTGCAATGTATTCATCCTCTATCATCCTCAGAGTCTCAAATCTACTCTTAAAGATCTACATCTTGGCTTGCTTCAGTTTAGTATCTCCTTCATAGATGTTGCTATGATTTCCCCAGGCATCCTTAGTAGAACTTTAGCTCATCACCTTCAAAATCCCAAAATCAACCAATCTACATAAGAGAGAATTCTTAGCCTTAGCATTGCATTCATATAGTCCGATTTTAACTGTATTTGTTGGAGGAGTAGCAGGAGCAACATATCCATCCTTGACTGATTACCAAACACCACACCCTAGAGAGTTTAGGTGTCCTTCCATTCTTAATTTCTAGAAAGCATAATTAGTCCCATCAAACCTAGAACCTTGTATGAACCATCATTTGTCATCCCAAATCTTTTCCTCAAGCTATTAAGATTCTTTAGAGGAACTTGGATCTGATACCAATTATTGAACACACCCAGAGATTGAGAGGGGGTGAATCAATTTACTCAAAAACTTAAGCCCTTCCAGAACATGAAATTTTCAACACTTAACCAAATCAAAACCCTTAAACAAAATAGTAGCGGATAAGGATATAGTAGTATAAAGCTTCAACAAATTCAACAATCAAAGATATAGTAATTCTAACTCTAATTAGATTAGAAACAATGATAAAAGAGACAAGAACACACATCCACAAGATGACACCAGATTTACGTGGAAAATCCAATGAGAGAAAAACCATGGTGAGAGTTAACTCACAATATAGAGGCTCATTGCCAAAAAAGACTTGCAAACCAAGGAACACTACTTCAATGCAAGATACAAAGGACTTGCTAAACTAAATCTAATACAACTTCAAGGGAAAGATATAAGGACCTGATGAGATTCACTATCTTAGAGAAGGATACAAATATTTAGAGAAAGATTACAATATTTGTCAACATAACACTCTACTAAGGCATTATAGCACATATGATTCTATCTTTCACACTTTCACACTTCTTCTTTGAGATCTTCATGTTGGGAAATGTGTCTCAACCTTGCAATTACATAAGGTATTGTTGATACATTAGTGGCAGGGGGTGCGGGGGGTTTTCCCCTTGTGAGGGGTCTAGGGAGATCATTCCCCCAACTAGGGGTCTGGGGGCAATGCCCCTAAAAGGAAAATTTTATTTATATTTTATTATTGTAAATCCAAACCATTCATGATCAGGTCTTAGATTTGATGACCAATATTTTATTAGCTTGACTTACCCTAGAAGGTAACCCTATTTTATGAGGGAATTGTAATACGACTATGTATTTTGATGTATTCTAAGAGTTTGATAGCAGTCATGTTGCCTTTGGATCTCTGGTTGGTGATACTCCTATGAGAAGCTTGCTTTACAAGTATATTGTAATCTTTGTGATTTTTGAATAATATATTGGGTGACTTTTGGAGTGTTGGGTTTTCCCCACATAAATCATTGTGTTGTGGTATGCATTATATTTATGTTTATTTCTATTTAAGTTTTTGTAATTGTTAAAGATCTATTAAAGTTTTACATTATCCTCATCTCAATATTAGCATAGGAACTTATTCCACTACCTTAGCTTCCTTACACTTCAAATACAACCCACACTTTCTTATTCACACACTTGTACACTTATCTCCTTTGTTGCATCCAAAATGATATTGTATTTATATCCACTACAACACTTCAAAACTTCAATTAGGTCGGCCAAGAAGAAGATAAAAAATGAATTCAACAAGTCAGCGACCAAAGCATAATGTGGTCCTATCCCAAGGATAGAGAGGAAAAAAAAGCTTATTAAATTTTCCAATGTGATCCAAAATAATTGACCTGTTCACACACATCAATCTAAGTCAACATCAAGGAAACTTGTAGATAAAACTTTGAAGCATATAACCAGCCGACCCAAAAATATTATTTCAATTGAATTTTCTCAAAGTGGTTCCAAATGGCATAGGTTAGGACCCTAATCTAACTTAACACATCTTCAAATGTTGGCACAAACCCCAAGAATATGATGCAAGCAAGAAAACAAGCCCTATCGGCCAAATATCTACAAATAACCCAGGAAGCCAACTCAAGACAAAATGCTACACCAAAGAGGCTAATCAACATCATGTAGATCATATGGGGATGTTCCATGAACATCAAAAAACACTTCAAACCACTTCTTTCATACTGCCATGCCACAAACAACCGCCACAAACCAAGCATGAACAAAATAATTCATTCGGGAAGCATAAAACACTTAATCAAAAGATATAATATTAACAGATCAATTTGCAAATCACTTCAACACATGGAATTGGAACTGAGATACTACACAGACATTGAGAAAACATTCACCAAGCTACATGACCAGAGACATCAATGTGGAGAAATGTGGAGCATTTACAGAACCAATCTAAACAACCAACCTTCTGCAATTCAAAAAAATCTTCTCAACAACAATGGTGACCTGAAAGGATAGTAGTGAAAACATAGACTTTGAATCCCAAAATGCAAAACCATATCTTCAACAACGAAGGAATGCAAAGAATTCTCCCAAAAAGACTTCAAAGCAACTTCTTGCACCAAAAACACTTAAGCAACTTACGAAGGCCAGAACTTTCTTTCAAAAACACATGCTTCATCAGGAACATCATGAGAGAGAATAAGAAATACTATAGACCTTCAACAACATCTCTCCCTAATCAGAAACACTTCTAATCCTCATCTTAATATATCATTATGAAGCCAACTCTACTTCAATAGAAACACTACTGAATATTGTCAACAATGACAATTGATGCCAAATAACTGACATAGAATAAGACATGATATCTAGCCATGAACTTTAGCAACAACATCATACAATGTAATGATAGCCCAAGATGAATGTTGTCAATAATGATAATCGATGAAATCAATCCTCCTCACTTCTCAAGTGCTGAATAATAATGACAACTACAAACAATTCATCAAGTGTTGTCATCAACCACTGACAACAAGCTCACCAACCACTACCACACATATAACAATATTCATCAAGTGTTGACATCTAAGACAACCAATAATCATTGTTGACATCAACTGCCAACAATGTCACACAAATCTCCTCAAGTGTTGACATCAATGATAACCACTACTAACACTAAGTGTAAAGAACCTAGGATCAATTCCACTTTTCCAAGGGTTTCATTAGGATTCAAATCAACAAGGTGCAAAGATTGAATTTAAACCTCAAAGGTGAGCCAATCAGATTTAGATTTTATCCTTTTGAGTCTTATAAATAAATTGGAAATGATTTGGAATGATTAACCTAATTGAACTATATGACATAATATGAAAAATGCAATATCCTGAAGATGAAAAAATGGAAACAACAATTTGTAGGTGGGTCTGGGAAGTGTTAGATGATGTGTACTTGTCACCAAAAGATGGACCTATCATGTTATAGGGAATTATTCATGGATGAATGGGTATTTGATGAGGGGTCCTGAAATTAATTTTGTAGTCCCTTGGTGCTGGATCTGAGCTTTTGTTTCTCGATTACATAATTGTCGAAATATTGTTAGTAAATTTTGTAATTGAGTTTCCATAGCTTGACAACTTTTAGGGCTTTGAATGCAACAATAGAGAATTTTCCTTCAAAATTTCCTTGATCCTCTTCAAACCTATAACTTGCACATTCGAAGAGGGCTACAATTTTGGGCCATTTAGGGGCTTGCCTTAGCCAAACCCCATGCAAGTGTTTCCACTTCCACAATGGTAATGTCAATGATAGGAATGGTAATCGAAAAGAAGGAATGAAGAAATCACAAAGTGTTGCAACTCACCACCCTTCAATGGATTCCTTGAAGAAGTGAAGTCATGTACATCACCTCAAGGATTTGGATCTTGCTTTTTTGAATTCTTGAATGCTTTTGAGACCTATAAAAGCATTAGCTTTCACAAAACAATGATAACATGAACACACATAAACTCACATAGAATTTGACATGATGTTAGGATCTTGAATTTATAAAATAAAACTCTAAAATATTGCTCTTGAATTTCCCAATAGTGCTCTTGATCATAAGTTTGTGACTATATTTTCATTTTATGCTTGTTTTATTTCAAATGATAAAATAACTAGGTATTTATATTCAATCATTCTAATTTCTCAAAAATTATATTCTAAAAGCCGAAACTTGATATTCGAATTCTAAATGTTAAAATATCGCCAACAGCATATTTGAATTTGGGTCCTGGCTAAGAAGGGGGGTCCATTCACCCATGGGCAAATGTGTCTTGGCCCAAATTTCTAAGACACACTGAGTCAAGTAAAAAATAGTAATTGGATGCATTTATTTAATGCTTGTAATCCTTTGGAAAATCATAAAAATTAGGCCTTGGAATAAATAATTTGGAAAATTAGGAGCTTAATTAAGTCTAATAAACTAGGGGGAAAAGACATAATGTGAAATTGTTAAGGGTAACAATTTATGACACTACAAACAGTAACTCCTTAAGGAAATGAATAAGCTTTCAATTTAGCATAAGTAAATTGAAATGAGATACAACAATTACAAATGATGGAAGTTAAATAATTTCAACAAAAAGTTAAAGTACACAAAAAAATATTATTGATATATTTCCAAGTCTCCATTGTTTTGAAATACATTCCACCTAAAAAATACAACCTTAACTAAGCTTAACTTCTCCCATTCAATAATATGATAAATTATGTACTTAGAAAACATGATTATTTAATAATATAGACAAATCCTAAAGTATCCTTGTGCAAGAGAAAATGTAGAATATTTCATCTTAATATAATCAAAACAACTTCACATGTCCACCATGATAACATTGGAATTTGGACAACTCTGAAAACATCCTAAACTCTGTAAGATAGACAAATCCAAAACTATCTTGGGAATACAAGCCATGTTAAATTTGAATTTGTAGTATAGATTGAAATGGTTGTATATTGGAAGATGGAAGCTAGAATGTGGATAGTTTGTTAAAACACCCTCAAACATAAACCATAAAAAACATGCAACTATTCCAATGATATAAATCAAATTAAGTTCACATAACCTTGCTATAACTCTTGAAATGATATAAATAAGAACAAACTCACATGGCCTTCATGCCAACAAACATCTTCTAATACAACCCATGTTATGCCTTTGTTTGGATGTGAGGGTATCATCTTTTGTCCTTCATTGATCGACAAAAAATGACCTTTTACCTCCATTTTAGCAATTCAAAATCACTTCTTCACTCCTTCATGCAATTCTCTCATTCTCTTATGCTAATTATTGCAACTTCTTGATCATTATTTCTCTCTCTCAATCTCTCAAGCTCACTCTTGCTCTCTTCTTGGTGATTCTTTCTCTCCACTTGGCTTCTACAACGTGTTCTTGTTGCAACTCCACCATATTTACAGGTTGATAAAGCTCCATTCTCTTAGTGTGGTGTCATGTTTTCCTCCCAGCCTTGAGTGCTAGTAGGAGGAAAGGTGATATTTCTCTTGTTATTTTATTTGCATCATTGTGTCTTATAGAGTAGCATTCAAGTTGTCTTTGCACTCTATTTGATAGTGTCTTTTATATTTCTCTTCTTTATCAATTTCTCTATTTCACTACATATCTAACTATCCGTGGAGGTGGGAACACTAAAATAGGAGTTTGGATGAGGTAGACCTTGAAACGCAACCCAACATTTTTATCGTTTCCTTGTGTGCAAGTGTTGTTTCATCCTTTTAAAGTTAAAGTTGAAGAATCAAAGCATGGGTGGAGTGGTATCTTTTTGTCATCTTTCTTTATCATTTTCACATTAGAGTAGCTTTCAGTATTCTCCTTGTTATACTTTCTATTTCCTACATTCTCTCTATCAAACTTTAAAACTCTGTTAGTCGGGTTGTAAGTAGGCCCTTTGTATTTTCTGTCTATTTTCTAGACCTTTGTCCATATAAGATGTCAACGCACCCCCAACACACTAGCGTGTCATGCTAGAGTCTAGTTCCCATGTTGTTGTCCTCAAAAAGTGAGTTGTCTAGTCCATTGTCCAAAACCTCTGTGGTTGGCTCAACTAATTTCTGAAACACCCATCAAACAACTTGAGGTAGTTTAGGGTAGTTCGTTCCTTGGGGCTCTCCCATGACCTAGAGCCTCGGGGGTGACAAATCCCCCTTCTCTACTTTTTCGATGAGATTTATATGAATTCCTTGTTTTTATTTCTTGGTATTGGAGGATCTTTCTCTCGTGTCCTAGGTGTGTTGTAGATTTGTGTGTCACAAAGCGTGCAACATTGTGACCTAGTCTACGAACCCTAGATATGTAGGTATAAGGACTCTTGGATATTCGAAAATGGAATCTAGGTAGGTCATTGTCATCTAGTACGATCTTCATCATTTGAGTTAGTTCCATCTGAGTACGTGAACATGGTTTTTTTCACACGTATCCCTCCTAAAAATGCGAGCACTTCACTTAACATAACATTCACCTCACATGATGAGCCTCTTAATAAGGAACTCTCCCCTTTATAAATCCCTGCAAGGATCAATAGAAATGTTGTAATTGGCATCTTAGTTGATCTAACGAGTTGGGTTAATATGATAACAGAGGAGACTCTATTCATAAATGGCTTACATAGGGAGATGTACAAAGAGTTGGAGACCACTCTTTGTAGCAATGGTGGATTCTCTATCACCCCTTTGGGCTCTATTTCTCTATCAGTCTTGGTAGGACCCAAGGTTGTTGATGCTTCATTCATTATCATTCTAGAGTTTGACTTGTTCCGAGTTAGGCTAGGCATTCCCTTGTTGACTTCTATGAATGGTGTCACCTTTGTAGTTCATAAATGTTTAAAATTACCTCATGAAGGTTATGTGCACTTAGTGCATGAAACTGCTTATAAATTACTAGTGTTGCATGGGGGCTTCACATTAGATCACTTTTGTCCTACCCTGGTCGGACCTCTCCCTCCTAGGGGTGATATGCTATACAAGGCTTATATTAAATGTAAGATTAGGGGCTCAAGGCTAAAGGATAGTTGTCTGGTGTCCCCTTATACAGTCTCTATAAAGGATTCCATGATTATGCAGCAACAAGATGCTTCTTCTTCCCAACAAAAGGTGAAGGAGAAGCTTGCTCACACTCAAGGGAATTATTCTTTCACGTAATATGCTCCTACTTCTGCTTCTCACCTTTTTGTAGCACCTTCGATTCTTGCTCCCATGCCTTGCATGGGAAGTGCGATGGTTTCCCGCATGGAGAAAAGTGAAGCACCAAGTCTTTGAGCTTCCTATCTTGCCCACGGTTCTTAGACTTGTTGTATATGACAAGGGGAAGGGTCCTCGTGGGGCCACTCCTATGCCTTGTCCTTTGTGGATTCCTACTATTCCTCTACTTGCCCTTAAGGTAGGAAATAGGAAGAGGCCTGCCATCAAGGCACTTGTTTCTATCTCTCTTCCCATGGTTGATTCTGCTCCTGTGCTTCCTCCTCTTGCTCCTACCCAAGAGAATACCCTTTCACCAATGAAGGTTATGAAGGATAATCCTATGTTTGAGCAGTAGCCTTTGACCTCTTCTCAAGTTGTGTCTTCCAATGCCCATAGCTGATGTAACCAGATTGCACGTGAGTGCAAACACGAGCAAAAGGCTCTTTTTTCCAAACATGAAACCTTGCTAAAGATAGAGGGGGAGCCAATGGCCCTTATTTCTATATCCTCTTCTATTATTTTGTCTTCCTCTATTGTGCCTACCTTAGTTCCAATCACCTATGTCTACTTTTGGCTCCCTCGTCAGGTCTTGATGATGCCCACCCCAAAAGGGTGTAGGTTTTCATCGCTCCCTCCATGGAGCCCCCTCTTTTGATGTCCCTCCTAGAGATCTCTCCCTTTTATTAGCCCATAGACATGTTGAACACCATAGTGGTGTCTATTGTGGATCTGTCCTCTTCCTCCTTGGCTTCCACTTCTTCTGTGGGGATTTCTCATCCTCCACTAAAGCACAAGCTAGAGGATGACCTTGCTGCAAGTGGAGGTTGGAAGAAGGGGTCACCTTCTTTGGAAGTGGGTTTTGTCCTCGATTGCATCATCTTCGTGATGGAGGCGACCCCCGCCTCTCCTGAGTTTGTCACTGCCCCTCTTGATGAGGTTGGTAGTGGCTTTGGGGTGCCTCTTTCTTCTCCCACATGATTGACACATGGCACTCCGGTGAAGTGAATGTTTAATTTAGTGGATGATATCCTAATTTTATCCTCGATCTTTCTAAGATCAATGAATTTTTCCTCACATGAGTTCGACGAAGAAGACCTTGAGGGGCCTTATTCCTCAGACCTTGTTGCAGGTGATTCAGAGGGTACTGCCCTTACTATCCTACCCTTATAAGAATGTCCACCCTCCCACTATAATGATCTAGATTGGGAACAGGATGACCTGCTGGTCGATGAGGAGTAGGTTGGTACCTCTTCTTTATCTATAGATTAGATTTATGTGTGTGTTTGTGTTCTCGCGTGCTTATCTTTTTGTGTTTATGATCCTACCTGAAGGACCCTTACTATCTTGTAGGTTCTTGGATATAGGCATGAAAAAATAATTGTCATGAACTTCTTCTATGTGTATCATCATTCTTCTATATATTGTGAAATTTCTTTTTGATATTGGGGATGATGCAAGGTGTTGGGGGAATTTAGGCCCTCTTCCATGTTAACCCAATTTTTATTTTTATTGTCTTCATGTGCTCTTATTCACAATCTAAGAACTTCAGGGATTGTTGACTATTGGTTCATACAACGTATTATATTTATTTGTATTTATGAAAAAATATAACCCCGAACTCTCAGATCCCCTGTCTTTCTTGATTTCTTCATCTTTTTTTGCTCTTTGATGTTGTAATTCTTATGTGTTGTCTCTTGTGTGTGTATGAAAACATACCATAAAATACATCTCATTATGTGTTGTGTACCACAACATATTTGCCTCCCCTTTCTCTCCTTAGGATGTCATGTGCTCCTTTGAGTAGCACACACCATCCTGAGGGGGGGCTACCATGATGTTCTAATTTTCAATTTGGTGAATTATTTGAAAAAGGATTCCTTGGTGTCAATTTTTCTTTACAATAAATTCCTTGATGAAAGAATCCCTTATTGAAGCCTATCATTTTCCAAATGTTGTATTATCTCAAGATTCCTAAATGAAATTCTCTTTTGAAAAGGATCTAATATGTGAAAGAGTTTGAAAACTTGCCTTTGAAAAAGGAGCACTTTTCCTAAAATGAACAAGTCTAAAAAATTTCCTTTGAAAAGGAGCATTCTTTCCAATAGATTCCTTGATGAAATGACATTTCAAAAGGATTCCTTGATGAAAGAATAACTTGTGGAAAATGTGGTGTCTTTAAATCAGAGCATTCCTTTGAATGGACCACTTGGTGTCTTGAAGGGTTTCCTATTGAAGGAACCCCCTTTGAAAACTTCTCCTTCAATTGAATTCTTTGATGTCTTACAATTGAGTTTCTTTTATGCGATATTTGATGTCACTGTGTCTTGGTGTTAGACATTGTATATCCTCGTGTCTAGCTTGGGGGAAACCCAACTAGACCTATCTTTTTGTGACTATCTTCCAATGGATTTTGTAGTAGCCACAAGCTTATCTGGTTAGTGTATCTGATTAGGTCATGTCTTATCATGTTGAATTGTGTGTCTTGTGATTTTTTTCCTAACATGTTTTGTTTGCAGCCTAACATGTTTGTGGTGAGATCACAACTTTCTTTGCAGGACCAAGAACCTATGGGGCCTCCTCTCTTACGTATCTTTATAGGATCAAGAACTTGTGGAGCCTTTTCTCCTCTCTTCACATCCAAGTGCACCAGATCGAAGATCTTCTTCCTTGATGCTATTGGTATATTCTCTTCAATATCTTTCTACTTTAGCTTTCATTCACACTGACATGTATGCTCGCTAAAGTGGGGGAAAAATGTAATGGCACAAATTTCCACCCTAGGAAAATTCCCCATTTATTTTACCTCTACTTTAGAAACTATTAGTTGGATGATGCAAACCTTCCACCATAAACTTATTCCTTCCATGTGGAATTGTCTTTTTGCGTTGGTGGAGGAATTTCTATCAGGGATGTGCGCATGCTGCACAGACATCCATGCACCATGCTTACGTCCTAATAGGATTCATGCCTTTGGAATTTGCAAAACCATTATGTCTTCAATTGGCTACAAGGGTAAAGTATCCTATCCTCCATTAACTGACAAAAAATGATCTTTTACCTCTATTTTAGCAATTCAAACTCACTTCTTCACTTCTTCATGCAATTATCTATTTCTCTCATGCTAATTCTTGCAACTTCTTGATAATTATTTCAATCTCTCACTCTCTCAAGATCACTCTTTCTCTCTTGGTGATTCTTGCTCTCTACTTTGCTTCTATAGTGCATTCTTGTTGTAACTCCACCATCTTTGCAAGTTGACAAAGCTCCATTCTCTCAGTGTGGTGTCATGTTTTCCTCTCGGTCTTGAGTGCTAGTAGGAGGAAATGTGATATTGCTCTTATTTTTTTATTTGCATCATTGTGTCTTATAGAGTAGCATTTAGGCTATCTTTTCACTCTATTTGAATGTATCTTTTATATTTCTCCTTTTTATCGATTTCTCTATCTCATTGCATGTCTAATTGTCCATGGAGGTGGGAACACCAAAATGGGGGTCTGATTGAGGCAAACCTTGGAATGTAGCCCAATTTTTTTCTCTTTTCCGTGTGTGCAGGTGTTGGTTCATCCTTTTGAAGTTAAATTTGAAGAATCAAAGCATGGGTGGAGTGGTATCTTTTCCTCATCTTTCTTTCATTTTCACATTAGAGTAGCTTTCAATATTCTTCTTGTTGTACTTTTTGTTTCCCGCATTCTCTTTGTCAAACTATAAAAATATATTAGTTGGGTCGTAAGTAGGCCCTTTGTGTTTTGTGTCTATTTGTAAAACCTTTGTCTGTACAGGATGCCCGTGTGCCATATTGGAGTCTAGTTCCCACGTTGCCATCCTTAGACAGTGAGATATCTAGTCTGTAGTCTGAAACCTTTGTGGCCAGATCACCTAATTTTTGAAACATCCATCAAACAACCTGAGGTAGTTTAGGGTAGTTTGTTCCTTGGGGATCTCTTGTGACCTAGAGCCATGGGGTGATGAATCCCCCTTCTCTACAACAACAAAAAAATTGATGTACATTTTTTTACATGGACTTGACAATATTACATATTTAAAAGCCTTGAGCACAGACCATTACAATATGGATTGTGGGACATAATAAAAAACCAAAATAGGAAGGGATTAGAGTCTCACGGAGAGTATAAGTTATAAAACTGTTAAAACACTTGGGAAAACAATACAACTAACATAAGAAAAGTACTATTTCTTGGATTGTCTTGTGTGCATGAAGATAGTAAATTCTCTAAGCTTTCCTACTATAGATGAATATGCAACCATATTTCACAGATTTGTGGACTTTTAGAAACTACAAACTCTAAGTAAACATTAAATAGAGAGGGCGACAATAATGACTAGTGTTATATATGAAAATATGTAGCACCATTAAGATTACACAATTGAACTACTTCTACCCATTGAATCCATTTTATTATTCTTATAGGTTCTCAAATGATAAATGAAACATAGATTACTTGTATGCAGGTCATGTGAAGTACAATACAAAAGAATGTAGTTTGCTGAATATATACTTGCTTTTGCAATCAACAAACTCCTTATTATCTAGCAGCCTTAGAAGACTTTCCAAAATTTGCATGACAAACATTTTGAGTTACTATTTCAGACATGGTGCAAAAAACATATTTTGATGTGTAAATATAAAAAATGATATCAAATAAAGATGAAAACATTTTTTTTCTTTTACTTGGACTGTGATGTACCCATATAAGTAAAAGGTCAAAAATAACATAAATTGTAATATGAAAGAGGTTGCATTCACATGCTTGCATGATAAAAAATTTCACTTACACTCCTTGTAATATATGTTTAGTAAGTAAGGCGAAATATTTCAACCATTTTTATTCTTATGCACATTCTCACTACTTGTGGGATGTGCATAGCAAGGAAGGTGGCTGAGGGAACAAAAAGGAATGGAGTCCATGCTTACCCCTACATAGTATTTAAGGAGCTCCTTGTTTTCTCAAATGTACCCAAAAGAACAAAAGATCATGTGGTCCTTGCCCACATGGACTTAAAAGCCTCCCGTTGATTATATTTCCCAAAAGAACAAAGAAGAATGTGGTTTTTGGCTATCCCACACCCTTTTCAGGCACACCATTATATCATATTTACAAAGAGAACAAAAAATAATGTGATACATGCTTGCCACCCCACAATGTTATATGCACCCCCAATATCTCAACTTATATTAGCGAAGAGAACAATAAAACAAGGTTGTGAGATTATGCCATAGGAATGAAGATGTTATTTACCCCAGATTGAGTTACAAAAACCCTGTCATTTCACCCAAAATTTATAGTACTAAGAAAAATAAACAATTAAATTAAGATATAATAACTACCAATCCCATTGATTTAAAAAAAGACCAAAAATAAAAGCAAGGTCAAGAAGTAATCTTTATTAGCAATTTCAATAGTGACTACCAAATCAACTTGCAAAGAAATAAAAAAACCATATTAAGGTTCCTAGGAAGTTTTAAATAAATAAATTCCAAATATATAAAAATCAAAACAACTTTATATTTTCACTATGATCTAAAAAGACGAATTATATTTTCAAATACTAAAATCAAACTGATTTTTCAATAATAAAGTTCAAATATATAAAAATAAAAACAACATTATATTTTCACTACGAGTTGAAAAGATGAATTATATTTTTAAATAAAAAAATTAAACTGATTTTATTTTAAATGAAAGAATGATAATTAAATGCACAATACTATGACATAGTGACATATTCTTTAAGTGCATGGGTTTTAAAATTACCATACAATGACTCATTGAAACCAAAGTATTGAAAAAAAAATTCAATTTGATCAAAACTGGGTCGTATCTCACCATTATAGGTTAAACTTTCATAGTAGCAGAAACACTTCTAAATAAAAAAATATAATCTAGCCATATAAAAAATATTCAGCAATACCATTTAACCTATCAAATAGAATAGTTAACATTTAGGGAAAATTGAGTAGACTAAAGCTAATTTGTCACAATAGTACGATAAACCTTTCAACCAGAACAAAAAAGTAATTGAATTAATAAAATTCAAAGATCTACACAAGACAACCAATTGCAAGATGATCTAAACAAAACCTAATCTACCAATTGTATGCTATATTTTCATGGCACCAGAATAACTATTAAATGACAAGCTACAAAAAAATTAAGAAAAGAAAAAATTCAAGAATTTGCGGACAATAGATTCAACCTATCCAATCACAATTCTAATTGAGAACATATTGAGCTATATTAAGCAAACTAACACGAAAGTGCAAACACCTTGAAACAAAAATATACAAACTGACAAGGCCTAAAAGCTTCAACTTCTCTAGATCAAATATTTAGACAGCTAAGCGTATACAAAACATTCCATCATAAATTATACATAATAGACTAAACTAACCTATGAAAACTATCTAAGCTTTGCAAAATCATTGTATGTCAAGATCCAGTCAATGCTTGCCAAATACTTCTGTAACCTATCAAAAATGAAAGAAGTGTTAGCTACTATGGATGCTTGCAAATTACTTCTATAACCTCTCCAAATTGAAAAAAAGTGTTACCTATAAAGAGCATTATGAAAGACAATTATTGTATTTCAGATAAACGATACTGTAAAATATTTTTGCACATCCTTCATACACCCTCCAATATTCTTGGACCACCCTATCCATATTTATGAAAAAAATGTTGCAAGATGTGACCTTTGGTCTCCTCTTCCTGTGGTAGGCATAGTCCAGCGTGGCGCTTGGGATTCGTGACATGGTTTAACCGCCTCCTATGGATCTTGATCTTGTATAAATCCAGTGGCTGTATCGGGCATTAACGGGTTGATCTTTTGGTGCAACAATTGGTATTAGAGCCGAGGTCACAGGTTTGAACCCTGCGCTTGCACTAGGGGGGATTGTTGCAAGGTGTGACCCTTGGTCTCCTCTTCCTGTGGTAGGTGTAGTCTAGTGTGGCGCTTGGGCTTTGTGACATGGTTTAATCGCCTCATGTGGATCTTGATCTTGTATAAATCTAATGGTTGTAATGGGCATTAACAAGTCGATCTTTTGGTGCAATGGCAGCCGCCTATGCAACAAAAAAACTATATAACACATGCAATAACATTTCAAAAATTTGTGAGAAGAAATAATTTTCAAAAGGACAATGATGATTGAAAGAATTTAAGCAAGATTTTAGCTCTTGTTTTTATGTACATGGATGTAGCTCAAACTACATGCCATTGTAAACGTCTCTCGATGCAATCATTTTATTAGAATGCAAGGGCATAAATAATGTTGACCTATAGATGGACATACAACTTAAATGATACTTTGAATAATATTAGCCTTTAGCCTAGTATCACGATCATCCTTGGATATTATTTTAGCTTCCAAATGAAAATACTGACCCAAAATATGGTGGCTTAAAGGCTTGGCAGCTCAATTCTCTTCTAATTCATGTATTATCCATTACTACCTTTAGACCCTCTTGAATTTCTAGTAGCTGATGTGTAGTAGCTAGTGCTGAGAATGAATAACTCTGAATAATTATTTGCAGCACTTCAGACTCTCCTTGTGATTCCTCTAGGACAAGGATGACAATTTTAAAGATTGGTGATGCTTGTTTTAAATGGTTGTGGTTCAATAGAGATGGTGAACATGTTAAGGATAAGTAGTTCACATTATTAATAATTGAAGACTTGTCCCACACTTCCTTGCATATATAATTTTGGATGACACCTTATATATTCTTGTGAATCCTTCATAAAGATACAATACTTTAAGGTAGAGATAATATTTTATTCTCACTATTTGGACATACTAAAATATTTGATTTTGCTAATACTTCAAGAAATTCTTCAAACCATAATTATCCTATTAATCTTCAAACTTTGATATCAACCAAAACTTTGAAATTTTTCTTTTTAAAGATTTCACAAATTTCAAGATACTTTTTGAACTAAACTTTGAAACTTTGTTTGAATTCTGAGATGAATTCACTTGCAAATGGATTTGGGTTTCATTCAATCCACTATAGCTGAGGTTTTTGGTCCTCAAGTTTTAAGAACCTATAAACCAAGATCTCTAGTTTCTCCCCATAATTTATTTCCAAAAAGATGATAATGAATTATTTTTCCACCACCTTTTATACTTCACTACCTTTTTAAAAAAATTATTATATATTTTGTCTTTCTAAAGTGACTTTATTTTTTATTTAAGCAATGCATTTAGTAGTCACTTTAATAATTAATTAATTAACTATATATAAATGTCCAAAATGTTAATTAGAATGATTTAATATTTAATTAATTAAATTAGACTCTGTTGGGTGATCACTTAGAAAACGAGGACATTACAATAGATCAACAATGGGCATCTTTGCCTTTATCGATTAGTCTTCTTAGCCTCTTTTATATTCATATACAATGTACACAACAAGTGGGAGATTGTTATGATTAGGTGTTGTACTGATGCAAGAGCACCTCCCCCTGCCAAATTACTCACAAAGTTCTCAACAAAATAAAACTCATTGCAACTCCACAACCTGGTTTTTATTTGAATTCAAACTCACACAATAAAAATATTTGAATTTTACAATATAGGTTTTATAAAAAAATTACAAACAAAGGTCCTTCGCTTGTCCACTCTCTCTCAATTTTGTTTTTCAACCTTCATAGAGGTATAGCAACGCTTGACCCCCCTTTTCTCTACACAGACACTCCACCTTTATGTCTTGCGCCTCTTACCTACACACTCCCCTTTTAATTTTTGTGCATCAAGTTCTATTATTTGTCTCTTTGTTGTCTTCACATGACCAATCTACTCTCACCTACGCACTTTACATTCACTGTTTTGCACAGAGTTTTGTTTGGTGCCTCCTTTTCTTCACTTGATCAACTCCCCACAATCCTCTCAACCTTTTCCAATCCTGTGACCTCCCTTTGTTTCATTGATCCTATCTTCCTTGAAGGTGAAAAGGCACCACTAAATATTAGATTCAAGTTTTTTAAACTGAGTCCAAGACTCTTCGTTGTCTCATATCACCACCATCGAAGTCAATTACATGATGTTATTTGCTTTACACTTGCCACTTATGTGTTTGAATGTCTCTAAGGCCTTTAACCATTCCATTTTGTGCATATTTTGCAATCATTGTAGGCCGAGCCCACACTCCTATTCACACTTTGTTCATTTTCAGTAGTTGGTGTTTTAAAAAGGAATGGAGGCATTCGATCAATACATGTCTATCAGGAAGTTGCAACTACAATAGATGGATATTCATGCTCTATTCCACCACATTTCAGGTCATGAGGATGATGACAAGAGGTAGTGGAAATCGGCTTTACACCAACCAACTACATTCGCTTAAAAGATTTCCTTTCATCACATCTCATGAGACAACATTTCTCTGAGATTTATTTGTCCCCATCATCACCTTGCTAGAGTGTCATAGATAATTTGAAGAATTTAAGAGGTTTAGGCATTGATCAAAAAGAGAGAAACCAAACAAGAATAATTTTTTTTTGAAGAAAATAAAACCAACAATATTTTTGGTTGGTGTTGATCGCCTATCCACTCATGTGCTCTTGCACCAAACACGCTGGGTAAGTGAAATGTTCCTTGATTTGGTAAACTCAGGAACATTAGAAGGTGCATGGGATGGTAATCCCATGTTTATTTTCGATCCATAATTGCTCCTTATCTACGAGAGCCTTCCCTCATCTACTCTTTTGCTCAATATCAACTCTCGAGCCACCTCCACTGGTATCATCCTATTTTTTTGAACAAATTTATACCATAGGTCCACATTTGTGACCGCCATATTCTTTTGGGCTACTAAATTCTTTGTTCCTTTATTATGTTGGTGTAATAAATTAGAGTCCAATCTACCCTTTCCTCTTGAAATCTACCCTTTAAATGGTTGCAAATCACTGTACTTGCTCTGTTCCTCTTCATTTATTCATTTCTTCACACTACAACAAACAATAAAACTAGATTCTTTCATCTATTTCTCCTTCTCTTTTAGAGAACTCAACATATACTTTTTTCCATCTTTCTGGATGGTATAAACATTCTTTCTACCATCATAGATGGCCTCCTTATCAAACTGCCATGGCCTACCCAACAATACATGACAAGTAGTAATAGGCATCACATCGCATAACATCTCATCTCTATAAGAGCCAATCTAAAAATTAACTAAACACTTCTCACTCACAGTCATTTCATATTCCATTTGTAACTAAGAAACTTTTTACAGACAAGGATGCTTACACCTTTTGAAACCTAGCTTTTCTACCATCTCCTTTGAAACTAGGTTATCTGTACTACCACTATCTACTATAACTTTGCAACACTTACCTCCAGCCTTGCACATAGTTTGAAAGAGACTCTTTCTTTGGGATGGTTCATCCTCAACCACCTTTGGATTCACCAACACTCTCCTCATCATGGGAGATTCACCTTCTTCTGGGTCTTCACCTTTCAAGGATGCATCACATTCCTCATCCTCTTGTTCCAAGTGGTTCGTTGTTGCCTTCTTGTACTTGAGGACACTTGAAAATACAATGACCAACTTCTCCACACTAGTAACATCTACCTGAAAACCCTTTGCTGTTGCTACCACATCCTCTTGCTGATACCTCCTTGCCCCACCTCTTTACTCCACTTGGGCTTGAATTCTTCTTCAATCTGCTTTCCTTTGTTGTTTCTCACTTGTCCCTTTTCAATTGCAAATCTTCCTCGACTTTTGGAATTGTTTATTTTCCTCTCATTAATTTCTCCTCACCCTTTAATGCATATTGGTATGCTTCCTCAATTGTAGAATTTTTCAGCATACTTATTTCATCTTGAATGTTAAACCATAAGCTATTTACATATCTAGCTACCTTTTTCCTATCAATTTCATGTCTTCCAGATTGAATGGCTAGCTTTTAAAACTCCTCTATGTAATCTTTTACACTCATATATTTTTGTTTCAGATTTTGCAACTTCTTGAATAACTCCATTTCATAGTCTCTAGGAATGAATTTGTTCTTCAACCTTGTAACCATTTTGTTCCATCTTGTTACCCAAGTATCTCCATCTATTTCTCACTCTCTTTGAAGCCCTTTCCACCATAATGCATCATGCCCTTTCAATTTCATTTAGGCTAACTTTACTTGCTGTAGGTCTCTAATTTCCTCCATTTTGAAGTATTCTTCTAGCTCTCCTATCCAATTAATTAACTCTTCTAAATTTAATGTTCCAAAAAAGTTTGGCACACCCATATTATTGCTTTATGTAATTTTTGAAAGATCCCTAAATTTCTTATATCATTTCTAATATCATCTCTTATCATGTCTTGAAATTGTTCCAACACTACCTCTAATCTGGGTCTTCCTCTTTGAGGCGACATCTCTTTCTATCAACGACTTATCCCTCTTAGCCCTCAATTGTTTAGGACTCCACACACACTTGCAATAATTCTCTCGATCCTTCCAAAACCGTTACTCACTTCCCATAAGTCCTGGTGGATCCTCTCCATGCTCAAGATTTCCAACTCTGATACCAATTGATACAATAGCACCTCCTCTTGAAAAATTACTCACAATTTTTTCAAAAAAAAAAAACTCATCACAACACCACAACTTGGTTTTCATTCAAATTCAAACTCACACAATACAAATATTTGAATTTTTACAATACAGGTTTTATAAACAAATTACAAATAGAGGTATTTCATTTTCCCTCTCTCTCTCTCAATTCTATTTTTCAACCTTCATAGAGGTATACCAACACTCAACTCCCCCTTTCTCTGCACATTCACTCCACCTTTATATCTTGTGCCTCTTACTTGTGCACTCCTTTTTTCATTTCTGTGCATCAATTTCTATTCTATGTATCTTTTTTGTCTTCACATGACTGACCTCCTCTCACCTACACACTTTACATTCACTGTTGCACACAAAGTTTTGTTCAGTGCCTCCTTTTCTTCACTTGATCGACTCCCCACAAGTCTATCGACCTTTTTCAATCTCACAACCTCCCTTTGTTTCATTGATACTATCTTCCTCGAAGGTGAAAAGGCACAACTAAATATTAGATTCAATATTTTTAAACTGATTCCACAACTCTTAATTGTCTCATACCACCACCATCAAAGTCAATTACATGATGTTATTTTCTTTACACCTATTGATTATGTGTTTGAATGTCTCTAAGGCCTTCGACCATTCCATTTTGTGCATATTTTGCAATCATTGCAGGCCAAGACCACAGTCCTATTTGTACTTTGTTCATTTTCAGCAGTTGGTGTTCAAAAAAGAATGAGGCATTTGATCAAATAGTTTATGAACCTAGTCTATGTCGTCACACTTTGCATACATGTCTATCAAGTAGTCACACCTACAATAGATGTATATCCATGCTCTATTACACCACATTTCAGGTCATGAGGATGATGACAAGAGGTAGTGGAGATTGGCTTTACACCAGCCAACTACATTTTCTTAAAAGATTTCCTTTCATCACACCTCATGAGACAACATTCTTATGATATTTATCTATCGCCATCATTGCCTTGCTAGAGTGTCATAGAGAAGTTGAAGAATTTAAGAGGTTTAGGAACTAACAAAAAAGAGAGAAACCAAACAAGAACAAACCAAAATTGAAGAAAATCAAACCAACAATATTTTTGGTTGGTGTTAATTGCCTGTCCACCATGTACCACCTTGAAAAATACTAGGAACAACTATAATAATTCAAATATTACATATGCAATGCCAAACCTTCTTAAAATGAGGTGCCACAAAAAGGGGAATCAAGATATTGTATGTGATACACTAATGATTATAAAATGTGTAATGATGTGTGTAAGAGAATTAGATATGAGGGTTACAAAATTGGAAATTGAAAGAACATCTTAGATTGTATTTTAGGTAGTTCACAATAGTATCTTGGAAAATGAGTTACACTTGCATACAATTATGAGGTGTATGAGAATATTTGAATGATTCCAAGGTGGAGCACCTAAGTTGGTGATTCAAAGGTAGAATCTTATACATTAGGAGTTGCATTCTATTTTAGGATCATTGATTAATCACTAGAATTAGCCCATAGTTTTGTTGAAATCACAAGTTGTTTACATATGATGGAAAAATATATACAAGCCTTGGCATATCAATTTGGATTGTATTGCAAGGCTTTGTAGGTTTTGACTTAAGAGCTAAGTATCAACATGCTTTCAAAATTGTTGACATTGGGGCTACATAATTAGTGAAAGTTCTCAATCAATTTTAAGATTTTTTTGAGTAATATGTTGTGGTCTATTATTGGTGGTGGTATTTTTACCTAGAAAAGGGTTTTCCCATATATATAATATGCCATGTTCTCTTCTATTTCATATTTTTATTCTAGATCTCATTAAGGAGTACTTGTGTTTTAGATCAACAAATTTCATTTTTTGTTGCTTGTAATTAAATAATATACACTATAAAACTAACTGATTTAATAATATAGTCGTGAAGAAACAAACATAGAACATAAATAAGAGGATTTAAAACATCAACTCAAACCCTATTCTACATATAATTGTAAAACTCTGATTAAGCTCCCCTATTTATGGGGTTAGTAAGGATGACCTTTGTAGGAATCCTAGAGTGAATGTGAAATGATATATGTCAGATGAAGGTTGGGTGAAGGTGAATTTTGATGGAGCAGCTTGGAGAAATTTGGGTCCCTCAGGTGTAGTGCGTATAGTGAGAGACCATAATGGGGAGTGTCTTGCCAAGTGGGCAAAATGTTTAGGGGAGGAAACAAATAATGAAGTAGAGTTCTGAGCTGCTTGGCTGGGTATTACTCTCTGTAAGAGGATATGATACTTGAAATTGCACATCGAAGGTGACTCAATGAAAGTCATCAATGTAATTTGTATGGGTTCAACACCAAATTAGAAATTGGATAAATGGTTAGCATGCATAGTGGGGGAGTTTTTCGTTCTTCGAAGACTTTAAAATATCCCATATTTATAGGGAAGGGAATGTAGAATTCGATCATCTTTCAAAACATGTGATCAATGCAAATGGACATTTAGATGGGACACTAATGTTTAATGGCAGTCATTTCACATATGTGTGATAGCCCATAAAGATACAAGTTGGAAAGCTCGAGGCACAACCTGGTAGGGGGTCTTAAATGTTGAAGGACATGGGGGGCGGTGGAGAGCTTTTAAATTGTGCGATGGCGAAATGTAGCTAGCAAAGCAAAGCATGAAGACAACCATCTATTTAGGAGCTAAGGAGAGGTAAATGGCATTCCATGGTGTAGTGTCGGATACCAAGTTCAAGAGGTTATTCAATGTTGAGGACAAGGAAACTTTGGAGGCAATAAAAAGGATCACAGCGTTTGTTTTCTTTTCTCTTCCTATCGATTTAGATTGAACTTAGATATAACCTCCATGTTTATGGAGTGGTTACTTCATTTGCAGGAGGAGAGAGATATGGTACATTTTCTGATGCGAAAGCTAGTGAAATCAAGGTGGCGAGAGGCTATGGAATACTATTTGAACATGGTAGTTGGGGGGAGGTTGGGGTTGAGACAGGGCAAGGATGTTTGGCCACAATTGACCTTGCTAATTAATGGCCCCTAGATTCCCTTCGTCATTTGGAGTGTCGTTGAAGATGTGGAGGCCCGCTCGGTGGAAGTTGTAGGAAATATAGCTCTCTTTAAGGAGATAATAAGGACGCAAAACCTGATGAAAGAGCTTGCATCATTGGCACTGCCGACTGGGGCCAAAGACCAGGATTGTTGTGGAAGGGAAGGGAGAAGTGCGGAAGTGGTGGTGATGGAGGTCAAAGTTTAGATGTCGGGACCACAGTGGGAGAACAATGTATGCGAACTACCTCGAGTATAGTCTATAGTCTACATTTTTATAATTTTCCATGGTTTCATGATTGGTTAATGGTGTATTTGGGGTTAGGCCCCTTTTTGAGCTTAGTTTATAAATATATAAAAAAATTCTGATTAAGATAAAAGACTATAAATAAAAGATAAAAAATTATAGCAAGTCCCTCACCACCAAGTCTCTAGTTGCACACAAAGTGTGGATGTGATCAAGATAGAATTGTGATGAAATATTCGATGCTTGTACTCAAGCTAACATCATAACATTGAATTCATGAAGTTTTATGAAAACAACTCATATGATGAGTTATTTATAGATTTGAGGGATGGAGGATAAAGGGATAATATTAATTAGAGAGATCAATGGAGGGGATTTCTTGAGAGAAATAGAACCATGAAAAGCCCCCAAGTGGAACTTTGTATTTTATGCACAAAAGGAGTTCCATGATCTAATGGATTTAGATGGTGGATATATTATTATAGAAATATGGAGGGTGAGGATAAAAAATATTCTTTTTAAAATATAAAAGTCCTTTTTTGTAGGTTGGCTAAGATTTCCTAGATTGAATGAATAAACAAGATTGATGAGAGGATTTTATGGAGACTTGTGAAGCATGGGGCCATGTACATGCATGTCATATACAAGTTTGACTTTATCACAACCCAAGCCATTACCCCAAAAAATGCCACAATTTTTTTCTATGTTATTATTAATTACCTTTAGTTGTTAAAGTGTTTAATCAATTGTATACTCAGGAACTCATCTATCTATCAAACAAGATAGGAATCCATCCATCAAACATGATGGAAATCTAACCATAAAATAGGATAGGAATCCATCCATCAAATAGGATAGTCACCCATCCATCAAACATGATGGGAATCCATCTATTCATCAAACATGATAGTCATTCATCCATCAAACAGGATGGACATCCATCCATCAAACATGATGGGTATGATGCTTTGTCCAGAGACTTTAGATTCATATGAATTACTCTCTAAAGATTACATTTCTTAATGTAAGTTCATCGAGGTCCATCTTTAGGAGTAAACAAAAAATAACATAAGAACTTGAATCTCACCTTAGAATTTTGGCCTAAGCCTCACAGGGAAATCAAACATTCCATTCTAGTATACAAGGAATATATTTTATCTTGGTATTAGATTAGGGTATTCTTACCTTCCCTTAAATTGATAATTTCTTTGATTAAATAAATGTTGTATAGTTAATTGAGTTAGCATTATCTTTCTTAGACGCTCCCTAAACCCCATTCTCGAACACTTGAGGTACAGGGAGCATCCTTCATTTCCAAGACTACCTACATACCTTGCTTCCAAATGAGATCAAGGTGTTAAATATGTAGTTATGTTTTCTAATCTAATTTTGTTGTGAAATATTATGTGGGTACATAGCCCTTTCTAGGAACCCTTTTCCCTAGACAGTTCCTCTACGACTACTACTGATGAAGGGAAGCAATAATTATAAGTAAATAGTCATCATGACTGTTACTTGTGTCCTATCAACTAATTCCTAGTCCTAAAATAACATCACCCTTGAAACCGTTGAAACTAAATTCTCATCCACATAATTAAATATCCAATAAAATATGAATAACATAAACAATTTAAATAAATTCCTTTGAATCCTATAAGAAAGTTAAATCTAAGTTTTTTCTAGCATATTTTGGTTCATTGGAAATTTATCTTTTTAGATTATCGATCCAAGAGAGATTACCCGTCTCTTGGATTTTATTACCAAGATGCCCCTTATTTCTCGTCGACGATTTAAAGGGACGATGCCACAAATGTCATATTTGCAGCTATGTTAGGCTATAGATGTAGTAGCTCAAGTGTGATGGCATTACTCATAAACGTGAGCTAGAGACACCATTGATACCAAACACTATTGGTTTTAGTTTCAATTTTTTTAAAAGTTTTCTATCTAAAATAAATAAGAATATCCTATAAACATTTTAGAGTATGATGTATCACAAGGTATATATGTTTGAACCCCCAAACAATTTAGGGAAATTGAATAGATAGTTCTAGAGAAATCTATTGCTCAAATGACTAGGGTCAAAATAATTTAATTGGTAGTAGAATAGGAAAATTTCAACATCCTCTATTGTTAAGAGGGAAAAATTAGGGAAAATCTAAGAATACTTGAGCTTGATCTAGCTATGAATACTCTAGATCTAGAATAAGTTACTATTGATATGGAGCATAATGAATATATTGCAATGTCTACACCATCTACAATAGAGAAAAAATGAATGCCATCCCCAAGTAGAAAGCACAAACATAAGCATAGGATACCGATTCTCCAAACTTAGGGTTTCAATGTTACTAAAATTTTGGGAATCTTATCTAAGGTTTGCACTGAACTTTTTTCTCAAGAAGGACCATCCACCCCCTCACTAGTTCTTGAATATGAGGAAATTTCTAGAAGTGAATGCAAATGGACTATGGGGAGGATGTTGATGAAGAACCAATAGATATATGTATGGAGGAGGATATGTAATTTATTCCATGAGAACATGGCTTAGCTCATGTGGATGGGGGATGATGAGACAAAAATATTGTCTCATTTATTATTAAAAGATAATACATGGTTTCTATTAAAACGACTATTTTGGTGGGTTTATTAAAAGACTAAAATACTTGAAGCTATTATAAAATAGATTATATGTACCTCCTTACGTAACTTTTACATATATGCATGCCTAAATAGTTGTACAAATCTTATATTCTATATGTATTTTTATATTATGATAAATACATAGCTTGAGTGTAACATTATAATCCAGAGTTCGAGAATGACAATTTATAGGATTTTTTATCTTACTAATATAAAGCTATTATAGTCAACTTTACAATAATTAGAACTAGCTCTCAAATTAAAGATAGTTAGCTCCAAATTGGACTAGATCACTATAAAATGTTCAAGATCATGACCCTACCACTTTGGAGTAGGAAATAATGGCGTGTGCCATTAGTCCCTATCATTTTGGCACATGATATAAAGAGTTTGAATCAATCTCTAGCAATTTTGTCCACACATACTCGTTAAAAGACTCAATTTCCTAACCTAGAAATGCCTTTTACATGCTTTATTTCTTGTTTATTTTGAATATTCGACCACTTTAATATAAAAATTATTAAACCTTAGTATTTCCGTAAGATTTTGGATCACTTTATTTTGACTTAAGTACCAACTTGGTTTAGGATGGATGAAAATATTTAATAAAGTATTGAATTTTTCCTTCATTTGTTAAATTAAAGAATAAGTGAAGTATTACATGAGTTAAGACTTGGAAATATTAGGATAGTAATAATCTTTTTTTATGATAAAAAAAAAAAAAGGGACATATTAGAAATCATTAATTTTGTACCATAACCCTAGTCTAAAACTAAGAATAGGATGAAATTTACTTTTATGTAGTGACATTAGTATGTAATGATGTTTTTCTTTTTTATCATTTATGAGAAAGAAGAAGCAAAATCGATATCATACAAGGAGTAAAGGAGTGAGCCAAAAAGGGGTATAGCCCACTCACCTAAAATATAACATTTTATGGTATTTTTTGTTTATAGTATCACATTACATTATTTGTTTACATAATTACTTCATGTACATAATCATAGACTCATTTTTATTATCACATTCCTATTTAAAATTCTTGAAGGTATTTATTGAGAAAATACAAAAATATTCTTTTTGGAACCTCAAATTTTTAAGCAAATTCTATTTTCTATTTCAAACAAAGTAGTCTAGTTCAATCTCCAATAGTGTTTTATTTCAATATATTTAATTTATAGCAATGTGTTTTCAATGTATTTAATTTCTATTGGTGTGTTTGATTCTAGTATATCAATAGAGTAGGTTTGTTTTCATGTTTATTAGACCTAATGATAAGTTAGATTCAATTAGGAGAGATATGCTACCTTTATAATTCAAGACAATATTGTAGATTTCCTTGGAAACCACCTAAATTGATAAGAATTAAATGATGAGTCACTAAAACCACTATTGTATCATCAAAAATTCAAAATTAGTAGTCAATAGTGGATGATGAAGTTTGATGTCATTTAAAAGGCAACGATAATGTTTGCCTACATGACAAGATAAAAACAATTGCAATAAATAGAGGAAACAACCTAGACTCCAACTTAGAAGTACAATATGACATAAAAAAGATCCAACCAAAGTTAATACATATAAACCGTAATAGAAATCTCTCCTTGATTTTATAAATTAATCACTTATAATTTAATATTACATACTAAATATTTACTACGCTTCAACTTTTATTCTATTTAATTTAGACATTATATTTTTTTCTTAAATAATTTAAAAGATTTCTTTAGATTATAATGTTTAAATTTTAATTTTGAATACATGTTAATAAAGTAATGAATATGATAATTTTATGAGATCATAGGAAATTATAAAATTAGAAAAATTATGTTAATATAATACAATGAATCAAACAACTTCATGGAAATTATAATAGATCATCACATTAAAATTATGTCATTAAATAAGAATTCAAATCATTATAGACAAAAATAGAAATAAAATATATATTTTTAAATATGATTTGTTAATTTTTTAATTCTAAATTATTATAAAGAAAAATAAAAATATATTTTTTAAAATACTACTAAAATATACATATATTATTTACACAATATGTCAAATATCATAAAAATCATCAAATTTTTGTATATATATGTACAAATGTATTGAAATATATTTAAAAAAAATTATTTTAATATAATCTAAATTATATAAATAGTAAAAAGTATAATATTTTATTTTTTTATAAGATTATGGTGTTTCCCTGGAATAAAATATATTTATATTATATATAGTTTAATGTATATGATATTTTTGATAAGATAAGTTGCATTTACAAGGTGCAGTACCCTTTACACCAAGAGCCCAGAGCGCCAAAGAGGATCAAAAAATAAAAACTAACATCAAATAGTCCAGTAGTAGAAACAGTAGATAGACACCAAAAGCTTACAACAATAGGCTGACAACAAAAGAAAAACCCACCCACTAGCAACACACACCCAACCCATTACTTTGCTAAGCCCTCCCACTCCTCAAAGAGGAGATCTAGAACGCCATCACCCACCCATTTGTTGCTAGGTACTTCTTCCACATTCTTTTTTTCAACCTCCTCACACAACACATCAAACAAAGTAACAATGGACTTGTGGATGACTCGATTCGTGAATTGCATTAGCCTAGTGAATCTCATTTCCAATTTTCAATACGAGACAACATATTATCGAGGTCCTCTCTCTTCTCAGTTTCTGCCTTGTTTGCTCCCTCATCCCCAACCGGGTGTTCAAAATATTCTGGACTGGAATCTTCATGCATCATTTTATTTAGCTCCAAAAAATGGCTCGACCCTTCCACATAATCCTCAGTTTCTTCAATAGTATCATGTTTTGTCTCCTCCTTGCCCCCTTTTGCTCAGAACCATGGAAAATATCATCAATAGGGGTCTCCTTTTGTTCTTTTCCAATCTGTTAGAATGTTTGACACTAGTCTACTCCACCCCTAAGTCCACACTGGTAGCAACAATAGTGTCCCCATGGGAATCTCTGTCAGCAGATTCCCCCACCTTAGTGTTTGTGTGACTTGGCTCCACCACATGGCACGGGGTACCCTTTTTGCCCTTTTTAAGTTCAGGTTTGTTCTTGACAGGTGGTTTACTATCCTTTTTAGTGGGAGTGTTCTTTAATTCACAAAGTCCAACAACCACTTTAGACTGAGCTAGACCCACACCCTCTTTTTTCTTCTTAGCCAGGGGTTTAGGTTTAGGGTCATCAGGGGTTTCACTAGGCACAGGGGCATTCTTTCTTTTGGGTCCAACCGAGGTGGTCAAAGAAGGTTTATCAAAGGAATGGCTGGAGGATTCCTGTTCCTTGATTCTGACAACCAAAATAGGTTTAGGGGGATACAAGGCTAGATGAAAGTGGTATAGATGAAGAATTAGGCCTTGGTGCAGGGGAAAAGGTGGTGATTTGTTAGGGTTTCTGGCAACCAAGTCTAAGGTTTCCCTAACAAAACTTTCAAGAGATGAAAGCAGGAAGAAGGGAAAGCTTATGAGGATTTTGTGTCTAAGATGGTTCAGTAAGGGTAGATGGTAAAAATAAAACACTTTGAATCTCCCATTGAACGTAATGTATGTTGGAAATGAAGGTAATATTGTAGCTTAAAACTTGTAAAATTATGAGACTGTAGATCTAATTAAGAGTTCTTTGTCACAATTCTTTGTGTATGATTAATCTATTTAGATCAATTTTACCAATTGTAGAAAGAGACAAAATATTGTAGAAGAAAGAGACAAGAAGATAAAAGTGACACAACATATACATGGAGAAACCCTTTTAATAAAAAATTCCACCAAAATCAATAGTGCTTGTATTATTTAACCTTACAACAAGATTACAATAATAAAATATCAATCCTTGATTGATATGCTTCCTTGCCTTCAACAATCCTTCTTCACAACCTACAAATAAACTCTCATGGAACTCTCATACACTTTCTGCAATTAATAGACAATAATATGAGCATGTAAACTCATAAGAGTTGTACAATACAAGAGCATAAAACTCCTAAAAAAAAATTACGCCTAGATTGGGCAAGGAGAGTTCCACAATGTAATCTGAAGTCAAACCAAAGTCTTCCTCAATTTAGGCACCCCAAACTGAACACTTAACTGAACTTTGGTCAAGAAGATATCATACAAACTTCACCTCAAAGTTGGCACCCAAGAATGGGCCCACTTAACCGAGCCTTGTAAATATCTTTTCATGCAAATGGTGTTAATTGAAAGATGCCAAGTTGGGTGCCCAAGGTGGACCCAAGTCAATCTTAGTTAACTAAAACATATATCTCCACCAATTCATGCAAACATTATGCATGATTGATAATTCCCACTTAATTGAAAGTATCCACCTGTTATCTGTCATGCAACTAAAGTCATTAGTTATGCAACTCAAGTCAACTCAAGTCAACTAGCATTCAACTCAAAATAACTACATGCAACTAAAGATAACTGAACCATAACTGAACTAAACTAAACTGAACTGAACTGAACTGAACTGTTATTGAACTGATACTGAACTGATAGTGCCACTCCACTCATGTAAATATCAATCCCTAATTTGTAGGATCTAAACATGCATTAGTGAAGTTTTATCAATCCTCCAAATAGTTAACTGAAGCAAGGTGGGTTCCACCTTCCATGTGGGTGCCCCATGTGATCCTATCTTGTAGGAGCTCTTCTTGGACATCCCCACATGTTCCTATTATTTAGGAATAATCACAAATGTCAATTTACATGTTCATTTCATTCGAATTTAATCTCTTTCTAATCCTAGTGTTGGGGAACACTTTTCGAGGACTTAGGAGATACATGAAATATGTTTAGGATTCCAATTAAATGGCATCCTATTCCCAACATTCTCCCACTTGACATTATACATTGAAATTATTCTAAACAAGGAATCATTATTATAAATCAAGTACAAGACTCAAGGGAAATGGCCTTCTTGCATCAAGAGAACTTATCTGTAGGAACTGGTTTCGTAAGATAATCTACAATATTGATCAAAGTGTCAACTTTCTCAATCAATACCTTCCAACTCTCAACCATTTATCACACATAGTGATAATGAACATCAACATGCTTAGTATGAACATGATACATAGGATTTTTGGCTAAACAAATAACACTCTGACTATCACATTCAAGTCTAATTCTCTTGCAATTAAAACCAATACCTTTCCCAAGTCTCTGTAACCAAACTACCTCTTTAGAGGCATTTATAGCAGCCATGTACTTTGCTTTTGTGGTGGACAAAGCAACCATGGGATGCCTCTCACTCATCCAACTAATTGCTGCTCCAAATAAAGTAAACACATAGCCACTTGTCGACCTCCAATTTTCCAAGTCTCCTACCCAATCTGAATAAAAAAACCCTATATGTCCAATGATCTATGCATAATATCAATATCATTAGCACCATGATAGACCAAACAATATTTAGAAGTACCTCATAAATATATAAACGCCCTCTTAACATAAGTCCAATGTTCTTTACTAGGGTTAGACATAAACCTAGTTAGAACTCCCACTGCTTGGGCTATATCTGGTCTTGTATAGACCATTGCATAAATCAAACTACCAACTGCTCTAGTATATGGAATTTCAGACATTTCCTCATGATCAAAATCAGATTTAGGACCCATGTCTAAACTTAACTTAGTGCCAACTGGTAAAGGAATATTAGTTGGTTTACTATCATGAATGTTAAACCATTTCAAAATAGTATCAACATAGTTTCTTTGACTTAAGAAAAGCTTTCTATTACCTCTATCTTTGCTGATCTACATACCAAGGATATATTTGGCAATCCCTAGATCTTTCATCTCAAATGTGATAGAGAGTTGTGCTTTCAATTATTTGATAATTACCAATAAACAACATGCCATCAACATACAAGATAATGATTAAAAGCTGATCATCAATATATTTTATGTAAACACAATGATCTTCCTCACTCCTAACATAACCAATTTTTAACGCAAAAGCATCAAACTTCTGGTACCACATTCTAGGTGACTATTTCAATCCATATAAAGATCTTTTTAACCTACAAACCAATAATTATTTTCCTTTTACAACAAAACCATCAGGTTGCCTCATATAAATCTCCTCATCAAGATCACATCCATTTTCTCTATCTCAAAATCATAAGAAACAACAGTAGATAAAAAGAATCTAATAGAAGTTAATTTAGCAACAAGAGAGAAGATTTCACTAAAGTCAACTCACTCTCTTTGGGAGCAGCCCTTGGCTACTAATCTAGCCTTGTACCTTTCGATATTGCCATCTCCTCCAATTTTCTTTGTAAAGATCCATTTACAACCAATATCCTTTCTTCCTTTGGGAAAACTCTCAAGATCCCATGTGCCACAAGTATCCAAGGAAACCATTTCCTCATGCATAGCTTGTGACCAAAGCTTTTTACCATCTAAAGACAAAGCTTCCCTACAATATCTAGGTTCATCATTAGTACTCATCAAAGCAAATATACAACAAAAATTAGGTGGGCTATACCTATCAACGAGATTTCGTTGTCTTGTGGATCTTCTCAAAGAAGGTTCTTCTTGTTCCTCAATATGCTCATCATGAGCATCTATCTCAGAACCCTGTGAACTCTCCTCATTCAATCCATCCAATTGTTCTTCAACATGTGCATCTTCATGATTCTCAGTATTTATCACAAAATGCATTGTTCAAGAAGTATCCTTCTCCTTTGGTTGTTCTTCTCTTATTTAAGATCTAAATTCCCTAAAAATCACATCTCTAGATAAAGTAATTTTTTGGGTTAGAGGATTCCAAAGCTTGTAACCTTTTACATTTTCATCATAACCTATGAATATGCATTTTTGTTCTTTTGGATCCAACTTAGACTGCCTTTTTTTAGGCACATGAACAAAAGCCTCACAACCAAAGATCCTGAAATGTGCAACACTAGGTTTCCTACCTAACCAGATTTCATAAGGGTTTTTATTTTCAATAGATGAACTAGGAGATATATTGATTAAATAACAAGAAGTACTTACAGCCTCAACCCAAAAGCACCGATCTAGTTTAGCACTACTTAACATACTCCTATCTCTTTCCATTAAGGTTCGGTTCATCCTTTCTGCTACTCCATTTTTTTGAGGTGTATATGGAGTAGTTTTCTGTCTCACAATTCCTACATGCTTACAATACTCATTGAGTTCCTTAGAAAAATATTCACCACCATTATCTGATCTCAACACTTTTATCTTATGATCTGATTTTTTCTCAACTAAATCCTTAAATTCTTTAAAATTATTGAACACATCAGATTTGTTATGCATAAAATAGATCCAAGTGTATCTTGAGACATCATCAATAAATGTGACATAATATCTATATTTTCCAATAGAGTCAATATCCACAGGACCTAGGGGTGACCCTTTGGTGAAATGGTGGGGCTTCTTTCCTGTAGAGCCAACAACCAAGGTTCAAACCTCGCGGGGTTGTTCTCTACCATGTCAACAATTGAGTTTATTAACCCTGGTGTTAAGGGGAGGCTCCTTGGTGAACTGGTGGGGATTCTTGCCTATAGTGCCAACAACCAAGGCCTAAACCTTACTATCTTTTAAGGAATAAAAATCGTAGGCATGATGTGCGAAGGTGCGAATCACGGCGGTGAAGGCACAACTGGGCGAAAGGCGCCTTCGGAGGGTGTGAAGAGGCAGAGAAGTAAATGCTAGACAAAGGATGATGACTGTATTTCAAAGGGAGATGGGTGGCATCGGTATCCCCTGTGCTCCAGTGCTGCACTAGAGTCCAAACCTTCTCTAGCTCCTCCTGTGCCTCTGTCGGGTTTTGATCCATTGGGTTCAACTCAGGTTGATGCTGCGACTGGTGATGGGCCTGTGGCCCCTATTTTGGATCCTTCTTCGCTCTTTGCCTACAAAAATAAATCAAACCCTTATCATGTGTGTTCGGATTTCTGCCTAGAGGTGTCTCAGCATGATTACCCTAGGTTATCTGCCAGAGCTCTGACGTTGGGTGGCGATTCTGAGGCTCTTGGTCCAAATCCTTCCAAATTCTCTGCTTGCAAGAGCGAATCTAACTCGTATCATGAATGCTCTGCATTCTATTTGGAACAAATCAGGCAAGCCAATCTTTCCTCGCCCTCTCACTGTTCTCCACCTATTCCTCCTATTTCTGCCCCCATGGAACATGCCCCGATCATTCCGTCTTTTTCTCTAGGTGACACTAAGGTGTTGATCTCTGATGAACCCCTAGATTTGAGCATTTCTGATGACTGTGTGGAGGAGATTGCATAGGATTTTGGAAATTGATCTTTGGTTTTGAGATGCCTTCATAGGCGCCCGTCAGTGGAATCTATCATCAAATGGGCTAATGCTACATGGAGCAACCTATCCTCCCCCAAGATTGAATCTCTAGACTTTGGTGGTTTTTTTCTGCTCACTTTCAGCTCTGCCGTTGATTGCACTTTTGTTCTCCGGAACGGTCCTTGGTTCTTCGGTCTCTCGGACCTCTTTATCTCTCCATGGACCCCATTTTTGATCCTGCTACGGAGAAGATAACTGATATTCCTATTTGGATTAGACTCTATAACCTGCCTTTGGTTTTTAGGAATATCGATATGATTACCAATCTGGTTAACCAATTTGGAATCTTTGTCATGCTTGACACTGAGTCGGCTGCTCCTGGATGCAGATTCTACCGAGTTTGTGCTATGGTTGACATCTCTAAACCCCTCTCCCACTCTATTAAGATTCACTCCTCTTTTGGTATCTAGACTCAGTTTCTAAACTTTGAAGGGCTGCCTTTTCATTGCTTCTAATGCAACATGTTGGGGCACAAAATCGAAGCTTGCTCTCGCACTCGCCGGGCTGGGTTTAGAAATGCCAGTCTTAAAAAATGGATTAAGAAAGATGGATCTCCTAGTGCTGATTTTAAATGGAAAAACCATGGCAAGTTTTTTGATTCTCAACCTGTGTCTCATTTGGACTCTGCTCAGCCTCTTGAGCCCTCTCCTCAGCAAAATAATTGTGCTCTAAATGACCCTCATGAAGCCTCTCATGGGCTCGATGAGGAGGACTCTGATTCTGAAGGGACCTTTTCTTTCATGGATGATCTTGATGATTTTAGCCATGATTGCTTTGAGCCTGATTTGGTGTTGGATCTACCTCAAAATCTGGGTCTCTTTCAGACTGCGAGCACTAAGCTTAAACTAGATTATGGTGGTTCCAAAAAGAAGAGGCTGAAAAGATGCGAATTGAAGTCGAGGAGGCTATTGAGGAGGGTTCTCAGTGGGCTATTGATGCTCTCCTCTCTCAAAACATCAAAAGATCCTAGCTGCTCTTTATGGAGGATTAGTGGTTTCTAATTTCGTTTTGTTTTCTCTATTGATCTTTGTCCCTTTCTCTGAAGTGAGGTTCCTTTATCTCAGTTCTCTTGGTTCTCAATTTTTTCTGCCTTATGTTTCTTCTCTTCGTAGACTTGTAGCTTTTATTCTTTATGTTTTAATTTAAGGGAGTGGGCCATTCCCACAATTTACTTACCAAAAATAATAAATCCATAGCACCCATAACATCTGAATGAATAATCTCTAATAATCCTTTAGCTTTATTTGTTCCATTAGGAAATGAAGATCTAGATTGCTTTCCAAACACACAATTCTCACAAAAATTATTTTTGCCAATATTATAATCAGGAATACCGTCAACCATTTTCTTATAAGAATGGTCCTAAGAAATTTTTCACCAATGTGGCCAATCTATGGTACCACAACATACATGTATTTTCAGCTTTAGTTATATTGGCTGATTTATTCAAATTGGAGGTATTAAGCTTAAACAAAGTCCCAATCCGAGATCCTTTAGCAACCACCATATTCCCTTTCATCAATTTGCAACCACCTTTGTCAAATGTCACATGCATTCCAAAATCATTGAACTTAGATACATAAAGTATATTTCTAGCAAGTCATGAAATATGTAAAACATCTTTAAGGGTCTTAACCCTACCATCACTGAAATACAACTTTACCTCTCTTTTTACCACAATCTTTGTTGTGCTATTATCTCCAAAGAAGACATTCCCTCCATCATATGCAGTAGACTTAGTGAACCACTCCTTGTTAGGAGTCATATAATAGGAGCAACCTGAATCAATAAGCCAAGAGTCATCACTAACAGTTTTACATGAAATGATCAATGCATCATTACTATCATCCGAGGATTTCTTTGTAGAAGCATAAAAAATATTTTTCTTGTTCTTACAATCCCTATTTACATGTCCTGATTTCCCACAGTTCGAACACTTTACCTTACTCTTACCAGGGGTTTTAGACCGTCCTTTGGACTTACCCTTTCCTTTCTTGTCTCCCTTAGGTTCCTTTTCCTTAGGCCCACCTATTACAAACAAGGAATATTGGGATCCCTTTTTAGACTTCCTCCTCATCTCCTCTGATAGGAGAGTAGGAATTATATTGTCCATCTTAGGATCCGCACCACTACCACTGATAGCAACAATTAGATTTTCCCAAGAATCTTCTGGTAAAGAACAAAGTAACAAAATGCATTTATCTTCATCTTCTAGATTTACATATATAGATGCTAACTGACATATAATCAAATTGAAAGCATTTAAATGATGTGCAACAAAATCACCATCTTTCATCTTTAAAGAATACGACTATCTTTTCAGATACAACTTATTAGTAAGACTTTTGGTTTGATAGATATCACCTATCCTCTTCCAAAATTTATATGCGATAGCTTCATCTAAAACATTCAAGAGAACAACATCAACAAGACATAACCTTATGGTCCCTCTTGCCTTCTTATCAAGCTTAGCCCAATCCTCATTTGACATCGTTGTAGATGGCTTTGTCTCATTACAAATAACTGACCACTGATCTCTCTCTTCAAGGAGATCCTCCATTTTTAGTTTCCACATCTCATAACTAGATCCATTAAATCTTTCAATATCTAGATGAGAAGTAGAACTCATTGTAACACACTTCTTTTACAAATCTGCAATAACACAATAGTAAAAGCTCCCACTACAACAAAAAAACCTTCACACTTTTAAGAGAAAGGCATCCCAAACCCTAACCAACCATTAGCTCTAACACCAAATGTTTAAAAATGAAGGTAATATTGTAGCTTAAAACTTGTAAAATTATGAGACTGTAGATCTAATTAAGTGTTCTTTGTCATAATTCTTTGTGTATGATTAATCTGTTTAGATCAATTTTACCAATTATAGAAAGAGACAAAATATTGTAGAAGAATGAGACAAGAAGATAGAAGTGACACAACATATACGTGGAGAAACCCTTTCGGGGAAAAAATCCACAAGAATCAATAGTGCTTTTATTATTTAATCTTAGAACAAGATTACAATAATATGATATCAATCCTTGGTTGATATGCTTCCTTTCCTTCAACAATCCTTTTTCACAACCTGCAAATAAACTCTCATGGAACTCTCATACACTTGCTGTAATTAATAGACAATAATATGAGCATGTAAAATCATAAGAGTTATACAATACAAGAGCGTAAATCTCCTCACAAAAATATACACCTAGATTGGGCAAGAAGAGTTCCACAATGTAATCTAAAGTCAAACCAAAGTATTCCTCAATTTAGGCGCCCCAAACTAAACACTTAATTGAACTTTGGTCAAGAAGATATCATGCAAAATTCACCTCAAAGTTGGTACCCAAGAATGGGCCCACTTAACTGAGCCTTGTAAATATCTTCTCATGCAAAAGGTGTTAACTGAAAGATGCCAACTTGGGCGCACAAGGTGAACCCAAGTCAATCTTAGTTAACTAAAACATATCTCTCCACCAATTCATGCAAACATTATACATGATTGATCATCCCAACTTAACTGAAAGTATCCACCTGTTATCTATCATGCAATTAAAGTCATTGGTCATGCACCTCAATTCAACTCAAGTCAACTAGCATTCAGCTCAAAATAACTACATGCAACTGAAGATAACTGAACCATAATTGAACCGAATTGAACTAAACTAAACTAAACTAAACTAAACTGAATTGAACTGATACTGAACTAATACTGAACTGATAGTGCCACTCCACTCATGTAAATATCAATCCCTAATTTGTAGGATCTAAACATGCATTACTGAAGTGTTATCAATCCTCCAAACAATTAACTGAAGCAAGGTGGGTTCCACCTTCCATGTGGGTGCCCCATGTGCTCCTATCTTGTAGGAGCTCTTCTTGGACATCCCCACATGTTCCTATTATTTAGGAATAATCACAAATGTCAATTTACATGTTCATTTCATTCGAATTCAATCTCTTTCTAATCCTAGTGTTGGGGAACACTTTCCAAGGACTTAGGAGATACATGCAATATGTTTAGGATTGCAATTAAATGACATCCTACTCACAACAATGTACTTCATAATGGCTAAACATACATAGTTCCAAGGCTTCTTGAGAGACTCTCTTTCAAACCCCATGTGCAACTTTGCTGGTTCCTAATTTTCCTAGAAGAATGTATGGGGGCTTTCCAAATCTTGCACTTTAGTATTCTTTTTAAGCTTCTAGCCTGTGCATGATAGGCCCGTGGCTTTGGCTATGACCTCCTCATTAATTTTGAAGATACAACAAACTATGAATCTCCTGTCATCCCATGAGCTCGTGAACTATGCCGAGAGCTTCTCATCATGACCTTGAAGGCATTCTATTAGAGGTGCAATGCTTGCCTCAATGCAAATGTGCCAACCAAGGGGGTCCCTGCGAAACTCTTCGCAAGAACTAGGCTTAGTTTGAACTCTTTCACCACCCATTTTCTCTCCCAAATCATGGATTTTCAAACAGAATAATGGAGCGAGAGGTTTTTAAAATGCCAACGGGAAAAAAATACACCCTAATTATTGGCACCGCCATACCATAATGAAAAATATTGCCTAATTAAGGCAATCAATTTTTTTCATGTACTAATGGTCATTCCCAAAGAGATTAGGGCCGTGGGGCCAAAAAAATATTGCTTAAGTACCTCAAAGTTAATCTAAGATCCATCATGAAATTAATCAAATTATTACCAGCCAAAAAAATGATGTTATTTTGGCCTTACACACGTTTCCATAAACGTGGTTCTAAAAATGGTACTTTTGACAAGATGACTCATGAATATTTTGAAATGACCATCTACTCCCAACAATCTTTCCAGACCCCCTTTCAAACTTCTACCCGCACCCCTCCACCTTATTATGAAAATTCCACATCACCATGAGTCTAAGGAGTAGTACCAAATTAATGACTCTCATCCAAACTTCTGCTCGTACCCCTCCATCTCATCATGCAAGTGCCACATCACCATGAGCCCAAGGGAGTAGTACCAAATGTAACTTGCAACAAAAGAAATGTTAGATTTCATCATCTATAGTAATTTTTTTTTTCCACAAGGAAAATTCCTTGTATGTTTATGGGGAGGGCCCCTAATATTCTCCAACATTTGGATAGCGCCCATCAAGAGCCTAGGCTGGCTAAAGAATCAACCACTTGGTTGCCCTCACGAAAAATATGTGTTAATTTATTTCTTTCAACTTTGGTAAGCATGAAGATAATATCCAACAAAATGTCTCTAATACTCCATCCTTGGAAATGATTAAGATTGATGGAATCAATCACCGCCATTTAGTCTCCTTCAATGTGCAAGTTTTTTATGCCAAGAGTGACAACAATTTTAACTCCCTTGAGCAGTGCTCTAGTCTCAGCTATCATGGATGTTTGTGTTCCAATGCCACTAGCATATCAAACCACCAAATTTTCCTATGGGTCTCTGATAATGTCTCCTATGCTTGCCAACCCAGGGTTCCCTTTCACTGCACAATCAAAGTTAAGTTTTTGCCCACCAGTATCAGGAGGTTTCCAGGCCATATTAAGCCTAGCTACATCCTTAGAGTTTTCAAAGGATTTGATTCTCTAATTTCTTGTTCCATGATTTGGTCATGCTGATCTCCCACCTAGTAGGAAATTTGTTTGAGGGTTTTCAAACGTACAAGGAGACATTCTTAGTGATGAGTCTGAGACCAATTTCAAATACCTCCTTAAGGATTTTTTCCACACTTCTAAAAATTCGGTTATTTCTTTCTTTCCACAAAAACTAGCATAAAATGGGGGGGATTTTTTTCCAAATTTCTTTAGGCAGAGGATGTTAACAAGGGTCGACCCAATTTTCAATAAAACTCTTAAGGTCAACATTCATGGTCCAATGAATCCCTAATCTTCCAAAAGCCAACTCCCAAAATTTAGTGGCAAATGGGTAGTGGAGTAACAGATGAGGGACATACTCCTCACCATTCTTACAAAGCATGCATCTATTCAAGATTTGAAATCCCCCTTTCCTTAGGTTGTCTTGAGTGAATATCTTGTTGTGACAAGATTTCCACCAAAATAAATTAATTTTTGGTGTTAGCTGTTTGTTCCAGAACTATTTCCATAACCTGTTTTGGTTTCCTTGCACTGACAACAAATTGTAGACAGTCTTGATAGGGAGGTTACCCTTGATTTACTTAGTCCAATAAAATTCATCCTCCAAGTTTGAGATGAAAATTATAGTTAGTGAGAGGATGTCCTATAGGGTCCTAGATAGGTGGCTTAACTCAAGGGAAAGAGGACAACATAACTCCAAGATTTTCCATTTCAAAGAACCAGGAAGATTGCACAAGTAGTCTCTCACATTCCTGCCAAAGAACAACTTAGCATGACTTATTAGGTTCTTGAAGTCCAATTGAGAGAGGAATTTCAACCAACCAAGCATCTTCCCAAAACCTAATTTTTCTACCATTTCCCAACTTCCATTTCAACCCAAATTGAAGCATATTTTTCATCTTACAAATATTATTCCATATCAAGGAACCACTAGGGTGTTCATCAGAGATACACCTGATCAGGGGGTATTTGTTTAGATAATTCACATTTAGGATTCTACACCAGTCCTTCCCATTCCTTAGCTGATCACATCTGACCTTAGCAAGCAAATCCTTATTGGTACATTGGATTTTCCTTATGCCTAATCCCCCACGAGATTTGGGGAGACAGACCGTATCCCAACTTATCAGATCCATTTTATTTTTTTCTCTGTACTGATCCAAAGGAAGTTCCTTTGAATTCTTTCAAAATTTTTTTCTATGAATCTAGGAATTTTAAAAATGGAAAGGAAGTAAACTGGGATCCCTTGAAGAGAAGTAGTAAGGAGTTGTAGCTTACCATCATGATTGAGGATTGAACCTTTCCACCCTGCCATTTTTCTTTAAAGTCTTTCAAGAATAGAGTTCCAAAAAGTAGGAGTGACTTCTTTAATTGTGAGAGGGAGACCAAGGTACATCGAAGGAAGAGAAGCACTCTTATAGCCCATAATGACTATCACTTTTTCTTGCAGATCTTGAGTGCTGTTAAAAAAATAAATCATGCTCTTGTTGTAATTTATGCACTGGCCCCAACTAGTAACATAAATATTTAGGAAATTCTTCCATTCCCTTGCTTCCACTACTGAGGCTTTCTCGAAGAGGATGGTATCATCCAAAAGCTATTTTATAGCAACTATATCAAGGGTCGTGGCAGGTTTGATCCCCTTAAATAGAGACATTAGTCGACATCCTGGAGACATTTCTGCTTAGGACATCAACAACCATTATGAATAGGTAAGGCGATAGGGGATCATCCTATATTATTCCTTTTCCTACATTAAAGAACCCATGAGGAATCCCATTGAACAAAAAAGAGTACTTCACAATAGTTGTACATTTTGAAATGGGATTGACCACCTTCTAATTAAACCCAAACTTGGCTAACTCTTTGAGAAGAAAAATCCATAGGACTTTGTCATAGTATTTTGAAATGTAAAACTTAAAGGCCATACTAGCACAATTACTTTTGTCTATGGAGTGTATGATTTCATGTGTGGAAATTGCAACATCCATAATATGGCAACCCAGGACAAACCCCTTTTGACATGGTCTAATAATTTTTTCAACAAAAGGTTTCAGATGGTTAACAATAATTTTGGAGAAGATCTTGTAGATGGTATTACATAGGTTGATTGGTTGAAATTAATCCATGGTCTGGGGGTCTTCATTTCTAGGGATGAGAGATAAAAAGGTATGGTTAAGTTTCTTTAAGAGTTTAACCAACTTGGAAAATTCCTTGGTAGCAAGAAAAATGTCCTCACCCACAATATCCCAATACTCCTAGAAAAAAGTTAGGGGACAAAAATCCAGTCCTAGGGCCTTGAAAGAACCCATACTGAAGACAACCACTTTGACTTGCTCAAGAGTGACAACATGAAGAATAACATCATTATCCACAATAGTTAGCGAATCATGTATGTATTCCAGTAATAGGTCATCAACAATAGAGTTAGGAACCTCCATAGGTTTAGATAAGGAAAGTTGGAAATATCTAGAGGCCATTGAACCAATCTAAGCTAGATTAGTAACTTCTATTCCCAAATAATCCTTCATCTTTTGTATCTAGTTTATTTTTCTATGTTTGAGAGCTGAGAAGGAAGTGTTACAGTCTCCTTTCAACCATTGAACTCTGGATTTTTGCTTCCAAAATATTTCCTCTTTTTTCAAAACTTTTTCCCATTCAGTACGTTCATCCTTCTCCTATTGACAAGTCTACACACTAAAATTCCCCTCCTCCATCCTCTTTTGGGTCACCTTAACTTTATCAAAGATCACCCTTTTTTGATGGAAAACATCCCCAAACACCCATTTATTCCAAACTTTAACCATGTTTTTAATATACTTCAGTTTGTGGAAAACCCTAAACATGGGGGAGCCATGGACATGGACATTCCACCAATTAGAAAATTTATTCCTAAAATCTAGGTGAGAGTTCCACATTATCTCAAACTAGAAAAGAAAGGGGCCAATAGTTGAGTGTTCATTCAAGGTAAGCTATAGGGGGTTATGGTCAGGGACCGTCCGGGGAAGCGCCAACAAATTGGACTTAAATAGATCCATCCAATTAGGGGAAAAAATAAATCTATCGAGTTTGACCTAGATAAGGTTATCCCCCATTCTCCTATTAGTCCAGGTAAAGTTTTGGCCCTGTAGGTGAATGTCCACTACCCCCGTATCACTTAAAAGATCAGCCAAGTCAACCATACTATCACTATAATACATAGTCCCCCACACTTTTCAAAGGGATATAAAGGGGAGTTGAAGTATCCTTCCATTAACCAATGGGCCCGTTTATTGTTCTAGATCCAACCAGTTATTTCCTACCAAAGAGCTTTCTTAGCATTCCTTATGTTGGGGGCATAAATATTTATCAACATCCAAGAAGACCTAGAGTGGGTGAACTGGATACCCAAGTTGTTCCTATTTTGAAATAGTTCAATACCATGAAGTCTATTAAGGTTCCACATAACAGTCAACACCCCCAAATCCCCATCCACATCACTAAAGGAAAAGTGATCATTCGGCCAAATGTTCTTAGCGATGGGTTCAAAAATTATTTTTTTCATTTTAACTTCTTGTAATACTAGTACATCAATCTTGTGCTCCCAAACATAATTCTTCAGAGAAATTTATTTATGGGGGCTATTTAACCCTCTCACATTCTAAGATAGGACTTTCATTTAGACATCTTTTTTGAGGACACTTCCAATGTCCTCTATTTCCCAATAGCAATCTCTTTGGTTGTCTCTTTGTTTCTAGTTTATCGTTGGTTAGGTCTTTCTAGTTTGGTGTCCACTCCCACATCTGCCTTCCTTTTTTTTCCTTTTTTATTTCAAGTTGTCCAACCATCTTCTTCATTGGTTTGCTTATGTGACACATCATTTGTATTTTCCCCTCTAGCTCCAAAGCCATCCCCATCTAGAACAACTCTAGGTATTTCTCACTCTCCCATATCCTTAATCAAACTCTGATTAGTTGGGTGGGGTATATCTCCCAATACATCCACCTTCACATCCTTAGTGACCACTATTTTACATAAGATACTATTTGAAGGAGACTCATCCTTCAAAGGGGTGGGTTTACTACGCATTTTCATACCCAAGTTTGTGCCTAATAGAGAAAGTTTTCTCAATGATGTCACAACCAAGTTTGTGATAGGGTTTTCAGTAGGACAAAATTTGGTTGGGGATTCAATGACCTTAAGGATCTCATTCTTGAAAGCATAGTTATTTATGATTTCATCCACTAGGGGATCACTTGGGATAGGATTGTTTGTTATGAAGGACTTACAGTCAGAAATGAGGTTCCTGTTAGCAATGAGATTTGCACCCAGCTGAACGTGAAGGATCAACAATCTATTGAAACATGAAAACATTCTTGAGTTGTGGGTAAGTCATTTTGAGAATGAATATCCAAAGAAGGTCAACTTCCTCATTGATGAATCACCTACTCTATTGGCTTGCAGAGGAAAGGGTTAGAGAAAGAAACTATAATTCAAAATACTATAACCTATGATGATTAACCAAAATTAGAGATATTCTGATAATTAACTCACTCACAACACTTCCTTAAAACCTAACTCTCACAAACTCATAATGCATCTGAATCAACAGTGATTTTTGTAAAGGTTCAAAATGAACACAAGGCACAACCTGACTCAAATACAGCTCCTGCAAAACACTCTATAACAATGAGACACGAAAAGGATCCACAGGTCGAATCAAAAAACACATCTAATCATCATTGTAAAACATAAAACAAGAAATAAGGAAGGATATTCTACTGTTTTAATTAGATGAAGGAGTAAGAACTCTCAAAATCTGAGTACAAAAGGAGTTTACAAGATCTCAGAATATGTGTAAGAGAAAGAAATTGATATCTGAAACCCTGAGAAATTAGAATTTATCAAACTTATAGACATTATGTGACCTCAACAATGGAAAGATAGGAAAAATAAGGCCCACTGCTTCTCCAAAAAAGCAATCCATTATGTATTTTCGAGCTTAGGAAAGAGGCTCCAAAAGATGACACCAAGCAGCTCCAAAAATCTCCAAAAAGATAGAAATTCATCACCTCCAAAGGATCCATCCAGAAAAGCCTCTAAATTAGGAAGAACTTGGCTGGCAACTGAAAATGGAAACTTCATTTTGCTCTCTTTTCTCCAATCTTCCCAGAAAAATCAAAACTAAAGATATTGGCCACCTTTTCTCTACTTTTATTAAAACTTCTTAAAATAGCAAGAAATAAAAGAAATTTATAAAGACATTGATTTTATCTTCGCTTTTACAATATTTGCAGTTTTAAAATCTGTATAGGTCTATCCTCATCTTAATCTTTGCAAAAATATATATATCAATGCCTATTACAAATGATTTTTCTTTAAAAAATCATACAAATATATGGACGAATCTCTATTATTGATTTCTAAAAAACCAATAAAAATGATAATAATTTTGGAAAAAAGACATTTATTTTTCCCTAAGGCATATACATTTAATTAAATAAAATACCCTAAAGTATTTTAAACTATGAAACACCAATTAAATGCCTATCCTATAAAAACTTAGGCAAATGATATTAAATTGAACCCTAAAAGGGTCGACCTAAGTAATATATTTCAACAACCATGGAAATGGACTTAGGGAATGATATTTGAAAACATTGTAATAATCCCTAAATCAGATTAGGGTTAGGGAAGAAACCCTAAGAATAAAATGTTGGATCCCTATGATTTCACATTTTCATTTTGCTTGGTTGACTGGGGAAACAAGCTCTGCAAGCCGCTGCCATGGGATTAGAGTTTGGAGCTTTGGAAGCCACCATTTGAGCTTGATCTCGCCATTTCCAATCGATTTTTCACTAGAGACATTGGTAAGTCGCTCTATGTTCATTTTGGTGCCTCTGTTGTTTCATTTGATGGATAAGAATGACCTTCAAACCGTGGGCTTGACTGAATTCTAATGGCTTTGTGGTGTTCTTTGTATGTTGATGCTATTCACCATGAGATGTGGTTGCCATGAGAAACCTTGTGCAAACATTCTGGAAGCTTTGGCCGCGGCTTATGAGGAACTCCTCGCAAGATTCATGAGGGTGAGCTTTGTTCCATGCTTTTAAAAGCATTTCCCTCTTAAATAAAAGCCATTCAATCTTTTTCTTTAGAAAATATGGAAGTTTGTAAGATTTTGGGTTTGGCCATTGTTCTAGCCACTACCAAACTTGTATATTCTTCTCTTGTTATTCAAAAAAACTCCTTTGGGCTCGACCCATGATGTAAATGTAAACTATTTTTTTTTAAATGAAAGCATTTTTTAGATATAAGATTTCCATTTGTGGGTTTCTAGAGCTTGTTATGGCCGTGACCAGTAACCCTGTTCCACCATTTTTGATGAGCCCAAGAGATCAAAACTTCGCATTTCATTGGTATTTGGCTTTTGAACTTGAAACACCAAGTGGGTTTGCTCGAAACAGAAGAAACCTTCTTCTTAGGCCGCAGCCATGAGAGTATGTATTAGGGGTTTCAATGCATTTTTTATTCTTCATGCTTCTCTGGAAAAACATAAGCAACATATAATTTCATTTCTTGGGTTCATAAACCCATCATGGCCGAAATACTAACTCCATTTGTAGAGCTCCAAAAGAAGGCATGAGCTCGAGCCATGGTGTTTTTTTTTTCTCTTTTTCTACATTTAGAGTTTAATACCCTAAATGGGTATCATCATTTGCTACAGGAAACTCTTGCATTTGCATTATCTTTATGTAGAAATAGTAAATCGATTCAAGCTCAAACCATGAAATAAATCACACAAACCTGGTAGATTCGTAACTCTAGATAGAAACCCTACTGTAACTTGCTCTTTCATGAAGTAAAAAGGCACTGTTAAGCTGTGACCATTGAAACTTGGAGCTGACCATTCCCAGAATAGGTTGATGTAATTAGAAATTTTTTCTCACTCTTTTTTTTTTTTTCTGTAGCTTGAGCACCTAGTAGCCATTTTTAACTCTGTTCTTGAAGGGAACAAATTTACTTTGGCACTCTTCATGCATTTTTGTTCTCTAAACAACAATCATTAAAATTAAATCTGTTTTATGCATAGAAGATTTTGAGAACAATATCATGATGAAATTATTCTGAAACTGCTTAAATTACTTCATTTGTAATTGACGACATTGCAAACAAGGCATTATGTATGCCTGTTCACTATCACATTTCTTGACACTACACTTGAGCAACTGATCAATGGTCACTTGTTTGATCTCTTATGATACTTGATGTACTCCTTCAGATGCATTTCTCTTGAACAAAAACTGAATTGTTCCTTTTTTGAAACTTCTCTATGGAATGTTGAGGTGTAGCATGCTAGGTCTCAACCCTTGTGGGACCCCATTTTACACTACATGCTTTAAAATATTCAAACATAACGACAACATGGATTTTCCTATACCCACACAATAAAAAAATAGTTTTAGACTAAAACAATAAATCCAATTTTTTTATTTTTATGTTTCCTCCTTTGGATTCTTTGGCACACTTCTTGCTTTTGCTTAGTTGTTTCAATGCATTGTAAACAATATTCTACATTACTGTTGATGGATCATGTAGGAAGGTGCATAGTCTGAGCTCTAACAAAATTTTCATCCACTTGTAGGTTCACTTGGAGCACGAAAGCAAGGAGGAATGGACAAATCTGAAGACAACTCGAAGGCACAACCGAGCAATGACGATTATGTTCTTTTTTACATTCTCTTCTCTCCCTTTTATCTTTAGTAGCGTAGAATATTCTTTATGATCCATTGTTCAACTACTCCCATGGCTTGTGTGGGACACTTGATTCTCCTTTTTGCTCCAAAGAATATGAAACGACATTTGTGAAATACTTTTTTCAATTATGTACTTTTCTCTTTTGCAAACAATGTATGGAACATTGTGAATGAATGACAAAATGAAAGCACTTATTTTCAATTTTCATGCAATACTTAATGCTACAAATAATGTATAGAAACTAAAATACATTGCACTTAAAAATCTAAACACTCAGATGTATGCAATGGTTAAAGAAACTGTAGAGATAAATTGAAACTCTTCACCTTAAAATGAACCCGAATCAACCAGCTCTGTCAATTTGAGTTGTGGTGAAAAATTGATAACACTCTTGGCGACCTCTGCTAGATGCTTGCTTGCTAAGCATTAGGCCAGTTGCCTTATGTAGATCCATTGGGCATGGAGTCAATTGTGCCCCTCCATAGCTCAAAAATTCCCATGAAACATAAACTACACTCCTCCAAACAGTAACAGAGAACGAAAACAAAACAAACCAAAAGCAAACAACCTGGCCTTGATGGCCGAAAAACCATGTGTTGTAGCACTTATGGAAAATGAAACAACTAAAAGAAAAATTCTCCAAGAACTAATTTAGCAGTAAAACTAACTCTAACCTAAACTAACCAGTGAGGATGGTTGTCTAAACAAAACCGTTAACTGGTTTTGAAAAATAGCTGCCCCTTCTAATCAATAGAGGATACTTTGCATGCTTGTGAATCAAACAAAAGGTGTGGAGAAAAATCAAGTATCCAACAATTTTCTGCAACACTCTTTCGAGGAGGAAAATATAATCACTTACCCACCAAGATTGATTTGTAAACCAGTGGTGCTCAAGTGAAAGAGTGAACTAGTTGTGCTCAAAATGATACCTCCCTTGATGCTTGAGATCGACATTGTCACTGTGAGGCTACTCCTTTTTGATGGTTTCCATTTGAGATAGATGCCTAATAGGACATCCTTTTCAAGGCTTTGGGCTGGAGGGAAAACAACTCAAGTGGTTATAATTAACAGTATCACCCTCACATTTCATGATGGCTTGCCATTTCAATTCCTCTTCCATCGTCAATGGTCCATCCTCTTACGTTAGAGTGGCCAATAATTCATCAAAGCTATCCACCCTTGGAAGGCTTTTAGGAACAACTGGTTTCATCTCAAAATAATTACTATTAGTCAAAGAGGCAGTCTCTGAGTCAGGATTTTATTTTCCAATAAAGGAAGGTAAATGCTCAAACCACAAAATAGTCTCCTCCAACAAACTTTCAACTATAACAATAGCCTCAAATTCCTCTAGCCAGTCGAGGTCATGCTATTGATTGGGCTGCTCTATAACCAATGGCTCATTTGATAATTTGGCTATCTCCATCTTTTTCTTTTGATGTTCAAGATAACCCACCTCCAAAGATGCTGGTATAACATCTAAATGTGAGCATAAAAGCTCAATCTTAGCTTGAAATGGATCCTCCTTGAGTTTTTTATCATTTGACTCAAGGATGCTTTCACATATTTGTTCTTGGATCAACACCTTATCTACATGGTCTTCATCACTATGATGGTTAGAACTCGGCATGGTCATATCGTCTTCACATTCATACTCAAAGTTAGGAAACTCATCAAATGGATTAACTAGAACCTCATGACAATTTTCACTAAGTTTATGGGGGCCCATAACTGGTTCACCTTCATTCTCTTCTTCCTGATCCAAGGTTCTACCATCATGTTTAAGATCTTCACTTAGCAGCTTCCCACATTCTTTAACCTCCTCAAATAGTGACTCATCACATTTTTTGGGCTTTTCTAGCTGCTCAACAACAACATTCTTGTCAACATTTTTAATGAAAGCAAGTAATTCATCAAACCAAACTGTGGAATGATCCTCTTGACCAACCTCGTTTGCATGTCCTGCCTACTATCCTTATAGATCTACTAAATCAAATTGATCATTTTCCACAAAATCAAGAAACTTGTCAGTAAAAACAAGCAAGGATTCATCTTGAGAAGCCTTTTCCCACTCCTTCTTTTTCTGCTGCAAGCGATAAAACTCCAAGTTTGAACGCAATGGATTTATCTCTCTAAGCTTCTCGATGTGGAGTAAGGTATTTCAATCAAATAGTTCATCCTTGGGTTCATCAGGTAGGGAAACTTGAGGAGCTTCTTGGGTTTCTTGCAAGGAAAAATGTGGCTCAAGGGGTTGCTCCAAAACTACACAAGGTTGAAACTGAGTATTTCCTTCATTTTGCAAAGGGTGTAGACTTCATAAACTAGGTTTCTCAAGATTGAGAGGCTGGCTTGAAGAGCTAAAGATTCTATCCTTCCTAAGACTCAAAATTTCAACTTTAGGAGTATAAAGGGATTCACTTTGCCTAAAGCTTGGAAATTGATAATTACAAACCTCCTCTTGAGTAGGTTGACCTGGAGTTGTAGAAGTTGTACGACCTTTGTACCTTTGTATTTCCAACTCCTGCTCGTAGAGGTAGGCTTGATAAGCCATATCTTCTTGTTGTAGATTGTACTCATGCTTCTTCTTGACCTCCTCCATTTTCCTTTTGAAATCGAGCATGAAGTCAAGCAACTCACTCTTTAGGCTTGCAATATCCTCCTTTTCATTGCCCATGAGCTAGTTTTGAGCGTATGAAGGTTGATACAAAGGTTGAGCAAGGGTGGGTGGGTGGTAATTATATCAGGCATGCTGGTTTTGAAAGGCCATGAAATTGAAACCAATAGTATGATTGACCTGATATGACTGAGGATGAGGTGGACAAACTGTGTTTTCATAATATGGTGGATGGTAGGACAAATATTCATGAAACATAGGCATCTTTATACATTCATAAGCTAGAAAATAGTGAAAGTTAGGCATTTTAAAACAAACCAACACTTGATCTACATGCAAAATTTGAGATATGGAGTCGCCATGGTGTTTGATGATTTTGCCTCCAAAGGTGGATAAAACTGAAGAACACACCAAATTCTTTAGTACATACACTTCTCATGTGTTGTTCTCATTAGATCTTCTTAAAAATCAAAGAATAGAGTCGCTAGGTATGATTTTTTTACCTCTAGAAGGTTTAAACTCTGCTGTGCATACCAAAACAACAAAGAAAATTGTGTTTAAGCGGATTGAACTTAGTTCAGGGTCCCACCGGGCGTGATAAAAACTATTAGCAATGAGATTTGCACCTAGTTGAACGTGAAGGTTCAAAAATCTATTGAAACATGGAAATGTTCTTGAGTTGTGGGTAACTCATTGTGAGAATGAATCTTCGAAGAAGGTGGGATTCCTCGTTGATGAATCACCTACTCTATTAGCTTGCAGAGGAAAGGGTTAGAGAAAGAAACTGTAATTCAAAATCCTATAACCTATGATGATTAACCAACATTAGAGAGATTCTAATAATTAACTCACTCACAACACTTCCTTAAAACCTAACTCTCACAAACTCATAATGCATCTGACTCAACAGTGATTTGTGCAAAGGTTCAAAATGAACACAAGGCACAACCTGACTCAAATATAGCTCTTGCAAAACACTCTATAACAATGAGACACAAAAAGGATCCACAAGTTGAATCACAAAACACATCTAATCATCATTGTAAAGTATAAAACAAGAAATAAGGAAGGATATTCTACTGTTTTAATTAGATGAAGGAGTGAGAACTCTCAAAATCTGAGTACAAAAGGAGTTCACAAGCTCTCAGAATATGTGTAAGAGAAAGAAACTGATATCTGAACCCCTGAGAAATTAGAATTTCTCAAACATAGAAATTATGTGACCTCAACAATGTAAAGATAGGAAAAATTAGGCCCACTGCTTCTCCAAAAAAGCAATCCATTCTACATTTTCGAGCTTAGGAAAAAGGCTCCAAAAGATGACACCAAGCAGCTCCAAAAATATCCAAAAAGATAGAAATTCATCATCTCCAAAGGATCCATCCAAAAAGCCTCTAAATCAAGAACTTGGCTGGCAACTAAAAATTGAAACTTCATTTTGCTCTCTTTTCTCCAATCCGCCCAGAAAAATCAAAACTAAAGATATTGGCCACCTTTTCTCTGCTTTTATTAAAACTGCTTAAAATAGCAAGAAATCAAAGAAATTTATAAAGACATTTCTTTTATCTCTGCTTTTACAATATTTACAGTTTTAAAATCTAAATAGGCCTATCCTCATCTTAATCTTATAATTTTTTACAATTTAAGATTTCTAAGAAATCTTTGCAAAAAATAAATATATCGATGCCTATTACAAATGATTTTTCTTTAAAAAATCATAAAAATATATGGACGAATCTCTATTATTGATTTCTAAAAAATCAATAAAAATGATAATAATCTTGGACCAAAGACATTTATTTTTCCCTAAGGCATATACATTTAATTAAATAAAATACCCTAAGGTATTTTAAACTATGAAACACCAATTAAATCCCTATCCTATAAAAACTTAGGCAAATGATATTAAATTGAACCCTAAAAGGGTCAACCTAAGTAATATATTTCGGCCACAATGGAAATGGACTTAGGGAATGATATTTTGAAAACATTGTAATAATCCCTAAATTAGATTAGGGTTAGGGAAGAAACCCTAAGAAAAAAATGTTGGATCCCTATGATTTCACATTTTCATTTTGCTTGGTCGGCTAGGGAAAAAAACTCTGCAAGCCGCTACCATGGGATTAGAGTTTGGAGCTTTGGATGCCACCATTCGAGCTCAAGCTCACCATTTCTAGTCGATTGTTCACTGGAGACATTGGTAAGTCGCTCTATGTTCATTTTGGTGCCTCTATTTTTTCATTTGATGGATAAGAATGGCCTTCAGGTCGTGGGCTTGACTAAATTCTAATGGCTTTGTGGTGTTCTTTGTATGTCGATGCTATTCACCATGAGATGTGGCTACCATGCGAAACCTTTGTGAACATTATGGAAGATTTGGTTGTGGCTTATGAGGAACTCCTCCCAAGATTCATGAGGGTGAGCTTTGTTCCATGCTTTTAAAAGCATTTCCCTCGTAAATAAAATCCATTCAAGCTTTTTCTTTAGAAAATATGGAAGTTTGTAAGATTTTGGGTTCGGTCGTTCTTCTAGCTGCGACCAAACTTGTATATTCTTCTCTTGTTCTGCAAAAACACTCCTTTGGGCTCAACCCATGATGTAAATGTAAACTATTTTTTTTAAATGAAAGCATTTTTTAGATACAAGATTTCCATTTGTGGGCTTCCAGAGCTTGTTATGGCCATGATCAGTAACCCTGTTCCACCATTTTTGATGAGCCCAAGAGCTCGAAACTCTACATTTCACCGGTATTTGGATTTTGAACTCGAAACCCCAAGTGAGTTTTCTCAAAACAAAAGAAACCTTCTTCTTAGGCCACGGCCACGAGAGTATGTATTAGGGGTTTTGATGTATTTTTTATTCTTCATGCTTCTCTAGAAAACAATAAGAAACATATAATTTCATTTCTTGGGTTCATAAACCCATCATGGCCGAAATAATAACTCCATTTGTAGAGCTCCAAAAGATGGCATGAGCTCGAGCCATGGTGTTTTTTTTCTCTGCTTCTGCATTTAGAGTTTAATACCCTAAATGGGTATATCATTTGCTACAGGAAACTCTTGAATTTTCATTATCTTTATGTAGAAATAATAGCTCGATTCAAGCTCAAACCATGAAATAAATCACACAAACTTGGTAGATTCGTAACTCTGGATAGAAACCCTATTGTAACTTTCTCTTTCATGAAGTAAAAAGGCACTATTAAGCTGCGGCCATTGAAACCTGGAACTGACCATTTCTAGAATAGGTTGATGTAATTAGAAATTTATGTTCACTCTTGTTTTTTTGTAGCTCACCTGGTAGCCATTTTCAACTCCGTTCTTGAAGGGAACAACTCTACTTTGGCACTCTTCATGCATTTTTGTTCTCTAAACAACAATCATTGAAATTAAATCTATTTTATGCATAGAAGATTCTGAGAACAATATCATGATGAAATTGTTTAGAAACTACTTAAATTACTTCATTTGTAATTGATGACATTGCAAACAAGGCATTATGTATGCCTGTTCACTATCACATTTCATGACACTGCACTTGAGCAATTAATCACCTATGATCTTCAATTCATTGCACTTCAAACTTGATTTTCTTAGATGGTCACTTGTTTGAGCTCTTATGATACTTGATGTACTTATTTAGATGCAATCTCTTGAACAAAAACTGAATTGTTTCTTTTCTGAAACACCTCTATGGAATGTTGAGGTGCAGTATGCCGGGTCTCAACCCTTGTGGGAGCCCGTTTTACACCACATGCTTTAAAATCTTCAAACATAATGACAAAATGGATTTTCCTATATCTGTACAAGAAAATACAGTGTTAGATTAAAACAATAAATCCAGAAGTTTTCTTTTGATGTTTCCTCCTTTGGATTCTTTGGCACACTTCTTGCTTTTACTCAGTTGTTTCAATCCATTGTAAACAATATTCTACATTACTATTGATGGATCATGTAGGAAGGTGCATAGTCCAAGCTCTAACAAAATTTTCATCCACTTTCAGGTTCACTTGGAGCACGGAAGCAAGGAGGAATGGACAACTCTAAAGACAACTCGAAGGCACAACCGAGCAATGACGATTATGTTCTTTTTTACATGCTCTTATCTCACTTTTATCTTCAGTAGCATATAATATTATTTATGATCCATTTTTTAGCTACTCCCATGACTTGTGTGGGACACTTGATTCTCCTTTTTGCTCCAAAGAATATGAAATGACATTTGTGAAATACTTTTTTCAATTTTGTACTCTCCTCTTTTGCAAACAATGTATGGAACATTGTGAATGAAACAACTTCTTTTTACTTTTCATGCAATACTTAATGCTGCAAATAATGAATAGAAACTATAACACATTGCACTTAAACAACTAAACACTCAAATGTATGCAATGGTTAAAGCAACTGTAGAAATAAATTGAAACTCTTCACCTTAAAATGAACCTGAATCAATCAGCTCTGTCAATTTGAGCTGTGGTGAAAAATTGATAATAGTTCCCACATTTGGAGCACTTTTGACAGTAAGCCACAACATTTTCAAACATATTTACTGGTTCCAAGACCCATACTTAGAGTTCAAAGTCATTGAATTGGGTAGCACCTTGTTAATATCAATATTAACACAAAACCTAACAAAGAATAACTTGGATTTCATTCTAGTGATGGTATCCAGAGTAATGAAGTGACCCATTGAGTCTCCTATACATTGAATATTGAATCATCCTAGTATTCCAATGGCAGGTCTAGCAGATGAACCCAGAGTGGAGAAAATTTATTGAGGTCCATAGTAGGATCGAAGCCAAGTTTCCAACGATAAAGGGAAAGGCTATGTTTCCCATAAACCCAGGTGCCCGAGGATAGAGTAGAAATCATATCCTCAAAAGTCATGAATTTGAACAGGAATAGTCCTCCAACCATTGCACAAACATCTACACTACCCTTCAAACTCCATTTAGCTATTGACCATCTTCTAACCATATCCATAGTAGGGTGAAAAGATAAATTTTTTCCCATGACCGAGTTCTCCATTAAAGAAATGATCCTATCATAGGTGGATTTCGAGATTTAGATTTCAGTGCCAAAGATGGAGTTCACCACTTCTGGTTGAGGGTGTGACTTATCCATTGTAGGACTTTGGGAGGAGTTAAGTAACACATTCTTCCAACCCTTGGGTTCCTGAATGACATAATCAGAAGCACTTCTTCAACAAACATAATGATAGGAATCACAGGCACATCTTTAGCAAATGGGATGGGAGGGTCACCCGAGGAAGTTGGTGGTGCATGTGTGGCACCCCCAAGGACGCATCCACCATGTGCACAGAGAATTCAAACTAGAAGAGCGGGAAGGCGAAGTAGGAAAAATAAAACTCGGTGAATTTGAGGCATCCACCATGTTGTAGTTAAGTAAAAAAATCATATACAAGATGTGAGTTAGAGTTTGCTTCTATGATTTAATTTTTATAATCGAATTTTTAGTTTAGTCTTTCTAAATATACATGTAGGTTTGTGTATTGTTTTTATTGTATAAGGAAACATGGATATTAATTCAAAATGTAGGTATTAGTTAATTAAAAATAATTTAATTAAAAGATATTTTTTGTTTAATTTATTTTTGATTATAGGTAAAGAAAGTTTTGAAGGGACCCTGAAACCCTTTACAAAAATAACTGTTGCTTATAAGATAATCAAAACCATACAACACAGCCAACCATAAGCAAAAAAAAATCCATTAACAAGCCAAAAAGCGGGACAAAAATAACAAACAACTATAGGTTCTTCAAAATATCAACCGCTTCCAAATCACTAATAATGATCTTATGATGCATAGCCATAACCTTAGACACCTCCTTGGAATGGATCCTAGTCTTATTTTTGGTCTTGTTACAAGTCCGAGTGCAAGGACCCTTCTCATTGTTTCCATCAATCTGAGCACTTGGAAGATCCAACTTCCCACCTATAGCTTCTTTCAAACCAGATGAACCCCCCATCCACTTCTTAGCTTTCTCATTTAGAAACTGAAATCCCTTAGCTTCATTACACATTGTGGTCTTACTAAAATCAAGTACCTTTTCCAAATTCTGGTAGGCTCTTTCCATTTTTTCTCCAAGGACCGCAATTCTAAATTCAAATTCTTTCTTCATCTTTAACATTTCATCAGTAACAATTTTCAAAGCATCCAAAAACTAATTAACTTGGTCCTGGATAGAAGGTTCCTTAGAAGAAGATGATCCCCCAACATTATTTATCATAGATCAAACCTTTATGTTAGTAAGGTTCAGTTCATTAAAATCCCATTTAAACAACCTGAAAAAAATTAAAGAACTATCTTTTTCCAAATCAAGCATGTTAGGTAGGTCCTCCCTATTGCAATTAAAATTTGTTGAGAATTTTTTTCTCAACCTTGCAATTACATAAGGTAATGTTGGTACACAAAGTACTATTCAATTGATGACGACGATGGGGGCTTAGGGGCAGCGCCCCAGAAAGGAAAATTTTATTTATATTTTATTATTGTAAATCTCGACCATTCATCATTATGTCTCATATCTGATGACCGATATTTTATTAGCTTGAATTTCCCTAGAAGGAAACCCTATTTTATGAGGGAATTGTATTACGGTTGTGATTTGCGATGTATTCTGAGAGTCTAATAGCAATTGTGTTGCCTCTGGATCTCTAAGTGGTGATATTCCTGTGAAAAGCTTGTTCTGCAAGTATATTGCAATCTTTGCGATTTCTAAATAATATATTGGACAAATTTTGGAGTGGGATTTTTCTCCCGAAAGGGTTTTCCCCACGTAAATCATTGTGTTGTGGTATGCATGATATTTGTGTCTATTTTTTAAAAAGTTTCTGTAACTGTTAAATATCTATAAAAGTTTGCATTATTCTCCTCTCAAGGTGAGTGTCAGAAGTTGTTCCGCTACCTTAGCTTCCTTACAAGTGGTATTAGAGCTTGATCACCTTTGGTTTCAGTTTTGGATTGTTGGGTTTTTTGAACTAATCCAAATTTGAGTGGGAGCTTGTGTAAAAGACACTTTGTGATCTTGTTGCAGGAATTTTCAGATGGCAAGCTCATTAGGGAGAATAGAGGTGGATAAATTTTCTAGAAATAATTTTGAAATTTGGAAGCTGAAGATGGAGGATCTATTGTTAGATCAAGATTTGTGGGATGCTATTGATGAGAATGTTTCAAGGCCTACAGATCCTACTCAAGCTACTCAGTATGATGTTATGGAATGTAAAGCCAAGGGTCTAATTAGATTGTGCTTGGCAGACTTTGCTTTAATCAATGTTCCTGAAGAGACCTCTACACATAAACTATGGAAGAAGCTTGGTGAGATGTATCAAGCCAAATATTTAGTGAACAAAATTTTGTGATGATGAAATTGTATTCCTTGAGAATGAAAGAGGGTGGATGAATTATAGAACACCTAGAAGAATTCAATATGTTGGTGACTCAATTGGCATTAGTTGGTGTTAAAATGGATCAGGAAGAGAAATGTCAGATCTTGCTTTGTTCTTTGCATGATTCGTGGGATTCTCTTATTATGGCTATTTAGAGTACTTCTGTTATATTGAATACTGAAGATGTGGTGGGTTATTTTCTTTCTTAAGAGATGAGGAGGAAGGTATTCACCAGTGCCAAGGAGGCCCTAAATTTTCATGGAAGACCTAAGGAAAAAGGCAAGAAGAATGAGAAGCATGACAAATCTAAGTCCAAGGGGAGACTTAAGTCTCTTGGAAAGTCCAAAGTTATTTACTGGAATTGTAGTAAGCCTAGACATGTTCATAAGGACTGCAAAGAAGGAAAGAAGAAGGAAAAGAAGAAATTTGATTCTAATTCTGAGTCTGAGAAGGAAGATGGTGACACATTCATTGTAGCTTTGGCAATTTGTGTAGGTAATGATGCATGGTTAATTGACTCAGGTGCATCTTTTTATATGACCTTTAATAGAGATTGGTTTTGTGAATATGAAGAATTTGATGGAGGTAAGGTGTGCTTGGGTGATGATTCTCATTTATACATTGTTGGTCATGGTAAAGTTAAAATCAGGTTTCTTGATGGCAGAATAAAAAGGATTAATGGTGTGTTGCATATCCTTGGATTAGCACAAAATTTGTTATATGTGAGCAAACTAATAGATGCAGGTGTGCAGGTAGTATTTTCTGATGCAGGATGCAAGATGGTTAGAGGTGCTATGGTGATTGCTAGAGGTGTCAGATATGGGACATTGTATAAGCTTGATGTATGCATTGTTGAGTGCAATAGTACTTCTGTGATAAGAAAGTCTATAGAAGAAGTGAGGGTTTCACCTTCAACAGATGGTCATAGATTTTGGGTACCCAAGGGTGCTCTTTCTTTTGAATCAAAGTTACCTATAGAGAAAACTATGTTATGGCACCAAAGACTTGGCCACATTGGAGAAAAGAGTCTAAGGACCTTGAAAAATAAAAACCTCATTGAAGGTTTTTCTGATTGTAATCTTGAATTTGATTTCTATGAGCATTGCATTTATGGAAAATAAAATTGTGTTCAGTTTTACTCGAGTTCTCATAAATCTTTTGGTGTATTGGATATTATTCATTCTAATGTCTTTGGTCTTGTAGATGTTCCTGCAATTGGTAAATCCACATATTATACTTCATTTATTGATATTTATAGTAGAAGGACATGGGTACATTTTCTAAAGAGTAAATTTGAAGTTTTCAGTCAATTTAAAGAATTTAAAGCAATGGTTGAGTTGCACATTGGAAAGAAAATAAAATGTTTGAGGACTGATAATGGTGGTGAATTTTTCTCTAATGATTTTGATAGATTTTGTGAAGATTGTGGTATTCATAGACAAAAGACAACTCCATATTCTCCACAACATAATGGAGTTACAAAAATAATGAACATGAAACTAGTGGAGAATGCTAGGTGTATGTTGAGTGGTGTTGGTCTAGAATGAAGGTTTTGGGTTGTAGTTTTTGCCACTGCTTGTTACCTACTTAATAGGTCTCTGACATCAACTCTTCTTGATAAGATCCCTATAAAGGAATGGCCGGGTCACAATCCTTCATTAAGATATCTTAGAGTTTTTGGTTGTGAGGCATATGCACATGTGCCAAAGGAGAAGAAAACAAAGTTGGAGAAAAAGGTTGTGAAGTGTATCTTCATCGGATACAGTTATTGTGTGAAAGGAAACAAGCTTTGAGATCTTGTTGCATAAAAGGTAATACATAGTAGAAGTGTTATTTTTAGAGAAACTAAGCCTTCTTCCATTACATTGCAGCTAGAACAAAGTAAACAGTAACATGTGATTCAATTTCTTTCTACACCTAGGAAAGTTGAATCGAGGCCCATGGATAAACAAGAAGTTGAGAAGAGCTCATATTGCTCTAAATCTTCAGAAGAGGAGGAAGAACCTCCAACTCAGCTTGTTCATAGGTCTACAAGGCACACACAACCACTTGAAAGGTATTCACCTGATGATTGAAGATGTATTTTTACTTTGAATACTAACATGGATGAACCTAGATCAATAGAAGAGGCATTAGGTATGAATGATGTAGAATATTGGAAGATTTCTATGGATGAAGAAATGACAGCTTTGAAAAATAATGATACATGGGATCTTGTACCATTTCCTAAAGGATGAAAACTTGTTGGTTGCAAATGGGTGTTAAAGAAAAATATTGGTTTAGATGGAAGTATTGAGAAATACAAAGCAAGGTTGGTTGCAAAAGGTTACTCTCAAGTTGAGGGTGTTGATTATGGTGAGACATTTTCTCTTGTTGCAAAAATGACATCAATTAGATTTGTAATGCCCCACCTCGTAACCCTAAAGGATGTTGCAACAACTATGAAAGCATACAATTTTTTTTTTATTAAGTGCAATATTAACAAGGAAGATGCACTACACTTTCACAGCAACCTCTAAGGCACATGACAAAGGTTAGATCTAAATTCATAACATATACAAGACACATATAAACATTTAATTAATTACTAAACAAGAATTAAAGTACATACATTCAAAACATTAAGAACTACATCACATAGAACAAAATTACATCAAGAACCATCAATTACATTAATTTTACAAACGAGGTTTACATCACTCATTCCCAGAATGAGGTAGATCATACATATGAGTTACAAAATACATGGGACCACCTCGAATAAAATTGAGGGGTGATAAAAGTACAAGAGTCATATGTAACAATAAACAATGCATGAAATAAACAAGCTAGAATCCATGAGCTCTCTAACTCGAAGACCTCACCATCACAAACTGAAGAAAGGGGACCCAACGGTCTAGGGTGCATGTTCCTCCCAACCAAGTGGTACCCAAAGGCCCACCCCCAGTGCTAGGAGACAGTAACAAGGATCCTAGACAAGACCTACTACCTCTAGACATAGGCTAACATAAAACTAAACTTAGCAAACACAAGTACAACACTAACTCATAGGGTATAATGCTACCAGAGTTAAATATCTAGTTACACCAATGAACTATACATACCGCTGACCTAGGAGAAGTGTCACCACAAAGGTGCATGGGTTACCCTGATAGATCTTCCCAGACCCTAGCCCCCATCAACAATCACTCTCCTACTGTCAACACGTGGAAAAAATCCACTCCAAACTTAGGAGGGAACAAATAAAAAAATACACTCCATATAAAGGAGGCAAAACATCATCGTTCGAGGAAATTGGGTGACACACCAAGTTCATCTGAACGCACTATCCAAGGGTAAGTAAAGGGATCTAAACTAGAAGCTTTTCAATAAACACTAAACAAAAACTTAAAGAATGAACCTGTAGTCCAATGCTTGTGAATTTTTAATTTGAAGCAACACCTCCTCCACAGATCCAAGTATTTTCTCCCAAAAAAAAATAGCTTCCTTCAGAACAATACAATTTCTCTAACACAACAACTATTCCCAAGAGTAACTTTTCTAAAAATTCAAGCACACCAAAGCTTTTCTCAAGCGCAATTCTATAAAAAATTTCTAGAACCCATGCAAATCCCCAACACACAAAAATATCCCCGTGCTTCTACTGTGAAGAAGCTTCTCACTTCTTTTGCTAAAGCCACATTTTTCTCCATATGAATCAATTTCCAACAACCTCATAAATTCTTCTAAAACATGTTAAAACTCAAAAAATATCTTTAACAACCAATTTGCATAAAATCCTCTAGAAATTTAAAATTAAAAACATTTAATAATTTCAAAATATTTACCATTTCAAATGTAACTTAATTAAACTAATTTAATTAATTAATAAATAATATAATCCTAAGATTAGACTATTTACCAATTAAAATTAATTAATTAATTAATTAATTCACAACTTCTAACATTAAAATAAGATTTATTTAATAATCATCTTAAATAATTAAATCCATTAAATTACCTTTTACAAACTTTTCAACATAATAATCCAAAGCAAAATTAAACAACTTTTAACAAGAAAAACCGACTAGACTCGATGACACACTGAGACTAGGGTAAAGGCTTGACACAAGAATCCTAGCCACTATCTCCCAATCAACATTACCGTTGGGTGAACACACTCAAACCTGTGAAGCTTGGTGGATTCGATGTCTTGTACCTGCAAACCTGTAAACATGACATATATAGAATATGCATCATAATAGGACACACCGTGAAGAGGAAATCACAGAATCACAGGGCGCTTGCAAGCGAGTGATGCAGTTATGTCCCCTTCACCAATACACTATCACAAAACTGACAATTCTAACATATATAATCTACTCATGTGCAAATAACAATGTTATTCCAAATAATGATTATGCTAATCAAAGGCATGTCAAAATTATAACATCAAAATAGAGAATCATCACATCATAACATATAATCCACATCGCTCTATAATTAGCAATCAAAAATAAAAAAGCATCATAATCTAATCATAAGAGCAAAACAAAGGGGTGTTACATTCTCCTCCCCAGGGTCAGGCTTACTCTTGGAAGCCTGCAAATACCCCTAATACAATCTCCATATAACCACACATAATCAATGGTTCCAAAACTGAACCACTCCATACCTCAACATAAAATCAACAATAACCAGTGACATAATCCTCTAAGCCAAAACTAGTACACAAACAACAATATATGACTAAATAACCTACTAAAATTTGTATATAAATGACTAAATTTAGTCACATGACTATTAGTGGTTTATTTGTAGTCATTTATAACACCACTAAATTTATGACTAAACAATTTTAGTCATTTATTTAGTCATTGATTTTAGTCATTAATTTGTTCATTGATCTAGTCATTGATTTAGTCATGGTAGTGATTTATTTAGTCATATATTTAGTCATTAATTTAGTCATTGATTGTTGTTATTTGGTCATTTATTTAGTCATGGTAGTCATTACTTTAGTCATTAATTTAGTCATGTATTTAGTCATTAATTTAGTCATTACTTTAGTCATATTTTTAGTCATTACTTTAGTCATTACAAATAAAATCTAACTTAATTAATCCTCACAAATTTATGCATATAAACTTCAAGTATCATAGATATTTAAATGTTGAAGAAACACCATGAAATGAAGACTAAAATGCTTGAATATATATGATTGATCAGACACAAACACAAATGGATTACAAATCAAGAGGAGCCACAACACAATATTTATGAGTGGAGAAAAAACCACTCTGAAAATTTACTTCATTAAGCCTCATTGGCAAATCAAAATCTCATTGGTTACATTCAATGTCTCAATGACACTGTACAACTTACAAACACTATATAAACATAATACTCTTATTTTCATTTACTTATACTATTTTCCCTTTCCTTAATTGCAGTCCTTTTGGGAGGGCAATGAATTCCTATAGGGGCTCAACCCATTTAATCCCCTTGCAAATCCACAGCTTTCCCGCCGCTATTGGTTTTGGCTCCTCCAAACTCTTTCTCGTTGGTATTCACCTTTCACTTCTCCAATTTGGAGCTGCAACCTGAAAATAAGGTTTCAAAATTTGCACATCAAAAACTTAGAAAAGTCAAATAATACAGAGGATAAAATTCAAACATTTTCTTTTCCTTTTCCAATTATGGCACCCTAAACTTAGGCGCTAGATATAATGTTTCCTAGTTATCTCTTACAATTTTAAAAAAGATGAATTCATGCAAGACAACAAAAAAATAGACAATATTCAATTAGTGATATACATGTGCCTTATTCCTGAACAACTAATTAATAGCTTGATTATTGATTATAAATTTGTCATTGATACACTTGAAAGTGTCCTTGCCTGTGTGTAAATTGGAGCTTTGGATGAGGATATGAACATCCATCAAAATAATATTTGGAAGTAGATTTTTATCAGATATTGTAGTTGCAAGTTCCACTAAAAATAATAAAGATAAATAGTTTTATCTTTTTGCATCAACTAATGCAGTTCTGATAAATTTTAGAGGATCGACAATGCTAGCCTTTATCATATCAACATACTCACCTGCAAGTTGCAACACAATGTTAAACTTATTAATTAGACTCAACATCTAAGAAAGAAAAATAAACTTCAAACATTATCAATTTAGTGAAAAAATCAACATCTAAGAAAGAAAAAGAAACTTCAAAATTTGCACCTTATTGCTCCCCCTTTGAAATCAATGGAAAAGGACAATGGAGTCCCCCTAACTAAAAGCAGATCTAACAAACTATAGAACTATTAAGGATGTAAGACCCCTACCATTATTGCACAACCAATGTCATGTTAGGATCAACATACCCATTGTCATTATGAACATTCTCTGTCATGTTTGACAAGTATGTACCAGTAACAAACCTTCACTTTGAATCAACATCAGCAACAACCTCCAATTACCTTGCATTCACCCTTAAGATGGAATTATGATCAAACCTTCACTAGAACTGAGAACCATACATAGAGATCATTGACAAGCACGGTTAAATTATGATTGTAAACAACTGCAAATGATGAGTATGATATACAATGAAAATCACTGTGAACTTGACTAAGATGACATAAAGACCACTGTATTTGGAAAGAGTAAATGGAAATAAACACTTCACAAAGGAATTTACCATAGAAAAATATAGAAACATTGTCCAACATTGCTATGAATCACCACCATGTATTACATACCTTCCATTCACTATCAAGAACAAATAAGATAAAAATAATGAATAACACTATGACTGAGATGACCATCTACACAACATAGTAGTGTCCAAGATCTATTGTCCAAAAACCATATCAAAGTTACTTGTACAACAAGAATACTGTCAGTAACTACCATTGTACCCTTGCATTCCCTCAAGGCTCACATTGTTGTGAGAGACTGAGATACCAGTGCTCCTCAATCATGTCTGAAAGGTTTGCATATCATAGACAATATCATAAAGATCAATGTCACCAAAACCAAGTGAAAGCTAGAACCTAGAAAAATCTTACTGAAATGTACAAACCATGAATTGAGGTAATCAATGAAGATCACTATCCAACATTGACTAAAAAAACTTGCAAATGTTGACTCCCCCTACAACATAGACTCAAAGAAAATACCATTAAAATCACTATACAACCATAATATCACTACACCATGATGTCAAAATTTTGCTTTGTTTTGCTTCCTTTTGCTTTAATCAACAAGGCAAAAAACAAAGGGACTGAGAGCACTGAGCATAAGAAACTCATCAAGCGAAATTTTTTGTAAAGACAAACTAACTGATCACTATTGTATACAAGAGTAGCAAGAACATTGTCCTCTTCAACTATCATAAGACATTGTCTCAAATAAATATTCTCAAGCAATTGTCAAAGCATTATCTTAAGTAAGTTGGAAAATACTGTCTTAATAACCTATTAAAGCATTGTAAAGGTACTGGTCAATGTGAGAGACTAAACCATTTTGATCAAAAAACTATCACTAACTTCAAGCCATCAACAAACAACTGTCATTATCAAGACATTGAACTGACATCAAGATCAAGGTTACATCGTCATCATAGTCAAAAGAAAAATGACCACATTGTCAAGCCAATGTTGTCATGCACACTATTTAGTAAAGAGCATAGTTACTGTCAATAAAGGCACTGCCACTAAACAAAAACACTTCCACTCATTATCAACCAACAAATTTTCAAAGACAAATGTCAGCATAAGCAAGAAGATTTCCTCAAAGCACTGTAACCATCTGTGCTACACTGTTTCTAAACTCATGCAATAAGAATTCTTAAGTGATTGAATGGAATTGGGGAGGTTATTTAATTTTACACCCTTCTATGTTCAAGTGTTGCAGCTATGACAAGTTGCCAATGAATCAAGGAGGCTATTTAAATCTATAGACCCTACCATATTCAAGTGTTGCAGCTGTGATAGGTTGCCAATGGAATTAGGGAGCTTATTTAAACATCCACACCCTTCTATGTTCAAGTGTTGCAGCTGTGGCAGGTTGCCAAATGAATCAAGGAGCTTATTTAAACATCCACACCCTTCTATGTTCAAGTGTTGCATCCGTGACAAGTTTCTAATGGAATCAAGGAGGTTATTTAATTAGGGAGCTTATTTAAATGTCCACAACCTTCTATGTTCAAGTGTTGTGTTGTAGCTGTGATAGGTTGCTAATGAAATCAAGGAGGTTATTTAAACTATGACAATATTTTATTTTTAAGTGTTGCAGTTGTGATAGATTGTCAACAGAATCAAGGAGGTTATTTAAACCTTTAAAATTTCCTATTATATTCAAGTGTTGCAGCTGTGAGAGGTTGACAATGGAATTGGGGAGGTTATTTAAACCTCTACAACTTTCTATTTTCAAGTGTTGTAGATGTGACAGGTTGCCAATGGAATCATGAAGGTTATTTAAACCTCTACAGTCTTCTATGTTCAAGTGTTGCAGCTATGACATGATTATGATAGAATCAGGGGGGTTATTTAAACTTTTATACATTTCTATGTTCAAGTGCTACAGCTATGACAGGTTGCCAATGGAATGAGGGAGGTTATTTAAATCTATACACCCTACCATGTTCAAGTGCTGCAGTTATGACAGGTTGCCAATGGAATCAGGAAGGTTATTTAAATGTTCACACCCTTCTATGTTCAAGGTTGCAGTTGTGACAGGTTGCCAATGGAATCAAGGAGGTTGAATTGTTTGACAAAATGCCTCAAAGGGATGTCATCTCATGGAATGAAATGATTGATTGCAGAATGTGCACATAATGGATTTTGCAAGGAACCTCTCAAAATATTTGAATTAATGAATCACTTTGGAACACATCCTAACATTGTAAGCTTTGCTTGGGTTCTAGGTACATATACAGTCATGTAGGTTTAGTGGATGAGGGAGGACACAACCATTCACATCCTACATCATCATAATAATAATATATAATTTCTTCTTAAATATAAAAATTTAAAGACCCTTTTCCCTAGTGTACCTAAAATAATGGAGTCCGTGTTCTTGAAATGATGCTTCTAGTTGCCTAGGATGTAGAGGCAAAAAATCCTTTGTTTTAGATCTCCTAGCTTTTAGAAAGCATCAGAGTCTCAACCATAGTAAAAAATCTCAACCAAATCTCAAGGATCTTCACTAAAACATGAACTTTATTAGAGGGTCCAATCCAATTGATGGAACCTATGAATGTCTGGTCATGGTCAACACATCCATTGCCACTATATATCAAGGGCTATTTTTCAAAATTTCCAAAGAATAGAAAGCTACTACACAATTAATGTGGGAAATTTTGAGATATAAAAATTTGATATGTTTTGATATGAAATGTTTGCATCTCAAAAATGCTAACAAGAAGTTAACAATTTGTATTTTCAAAATCTTGAGTTGTAACTCTGATTTTTTATTTTTTTGCTAATAGTATATAGTTGTCTTACCTTGTTGGCGGTTTCAATAGGTAACTCTTTTTTGGCCAAAGATGTATGCACAAACATATATGCAAGTGAATACATATGTATACATATAACAATAATTGTATTGAGAAAAATAATCCATAACTCTTTGATATTTATTACTATTGGCTATTCGTGAAGGTTTAAATGTTTTCTCAATGGTGCAAGACTAGTCCATACCTTATAAGCACAATACAAGCTGAGATTCTCTAGACACTATTCAATGTTTCTGTGTATGCTCTGAATTTCCTTCCTCAAGTTAACTATAAATTCTTCATAGTCCTTGAACTTAGACAAAAAAATGTTGTCTTCACATTCTTGGAAAGCTTCAAACTGCTGGCATTACAACCACCTCCTCATTAATAATTCACTGTTATATTTTATATACACCTAGTTAACTAATGTAACTTGAAAAATAAAACCAGATAAAAATCAATGTCCTAAAAGTAAAAGAAAATTCTACCTTCTCACAAAGCTTCGTTAGCTTCACTTTAACACCATCATGGTTGAAAATAGATGGACTATAGTATATTGTTTTGTGATTTGGATTAGGAACAAATCTTTCTATATCCCTCCTATCCTCCAAGGCATACACCTTCTTTGACACATGAATGATGTTAAAAAAAAGCAACAATTATTCCTTACCTTGAACAACAAGAGTAATCCCAAAATGCCTTCTAGTTGAGATATTTGATCCATGTAATCATGGCTTGAAGAGACACCTAATGTGATTTACATAATGATGGAAACTACACTTTAGTCTCATATGGTTGTAGGGAAGCTACAAATATATGATGCAAATTTGCAATAAAGTTAAAAAATATAAACCACAGAACAAAATGGAGAAAAACTGTCAGATCAGTTTCTACTTCCTTCAAATTTTGGAATAAATCTTGAGTAACAAGAAACATACAAAAACAAAACTGAAACATAACTTTTAAATTGTTCAAGTAAAAAAAATCCCAATCCTGATTAGAAACGAAAGAGACAATTCATGTAACTTTGCAAGGTATCCATAAACATTTGATAAAGTATTTGCATACCCATAACTGTTATACTATTTCCAAAGGAACAACAAACCAAATAAGCACTTTATTTTTCATGCAATGGGTATCTCGACTTTAGATTCTTTATTAAACACCCAAGGTATAGGCAAAATATTCAAAAGAAAATAATTTTTATACCACATCTACAGACCATTCTAACCTTTTCTTATAACTGGTGATGCCGTTATTCCAAATATTTTTGGTTTACGTTGCGATGTTTGATAATACTCCTACATCACAACAATAACATGTAATTAGTATTGTGATAAGTAGAGTACAAATGAATCTTAGATCAAAAGGGGAAAAAATAATTACAGATCACTCCATGATCCATCATCAAGCAAAAAAAGGTTTTTGGTTAGGTTCCAGAACTTACTTCTGAAAAAGAGAAGAGGAAAGAAAGACGAAACACTAAACAAAATAATAATCAAAATTTAACATGATATAAAGATTGATACTTAAAAAAATACATGTATGCAAAATGTGAAAGTATACACAAGGCACGTGAAGTTTTTGATAGAATGCCTAAAAGAGATGTCATCTCATGAAATACAATGATTGCAGGATATGCACAAAACAGATTTTTTGAAAAGGCTTTAAAATCTTTCAAGCAAATGCAAGTTTCAAGGAGGATTACTAGTGTGTTTTCCATTAGTATTCCTCTTTTCCATTTTATTTCAATTCTTCATTTTGATCACTTAAAATTCTAATTGCACAACTCTATAAATCCATATGTATAAGTTTACTTAAGTATTTAAAACTTCCACTTACGATTGAATAATGAACTTGACATTACAGATTAATAAGACTCTTAAGATTTGGAAACTTCAAGCACATTTGGCTCTCCATAGAGTTCAATGTATTTCTGATGTGCATTATGTGATGCAATATGAAGTAGCTAATTTATAAAAGAAAATAATAACAATAATAATGCTTAACAAACTATTACTATTTCCTTGATAAACTTTTATATAAGACGTTGTGCTAATAGTATCTAAAATGCAATAGAAAGAAAACAATGGCAAACTTAAAGATGACACATATTTACCTCAAGAAACCCTTTGAGGGAAAACCTAGCGAAACAAAACCACACATTGTATTAAAAAATAATGATCATAATACAATGAAATTTATCCTATGCTAGTCCTCCAGCACCAGCATGTGCTCACTGGCTAACCTATTTTTCTAGGACTTCCTTAATATCACTACTTGATATCTCTTCTTGTGTAAACCTTGCTTGTGTTTACACAACACCTATTGTTATGTTTTTTACAATGCCCTAAGCTTTTATTTATGGGCACTAAGTTCATAACAAACCACCAAGTGGTTTGAAATTTAAAATACATTGGATACAAAAGCATGGTCCATAACCCTTCATATTCCACACCTCACCTCATGCTACACGTGATCCTTCATGCCCCACACAACTCTTTATATTCCACATTTAACTCCTCAGACCCCACTCATAACTCTTCATGTTTCACACATGGGCTTAATACATACCTAACATAAAGTACATGCAAAGTATACAACACAAATCTAATAATTTAGACTCGAATGAAAAATCTTGGGATTATTACTAAAAGAAATGCATAGTGTTTTCTTCTCCATTGAAATAAATTGAGCATAGTAGCTAGTTTCCAGATTGTCTTCCACAATGTGCATTAAATGAGAAATTTTAGATTAGTATTTACCTCACTCCCAACCAGAAAATTCTACCAACCATTCCATTGTATTGAAAGATATAGAGGAAAATTGAAGTATCTAGTGTGCAAATAGTTGTGTCAATATTACTTATGGGGACCTGTTCTTTCTTTCTATTATTAATACCTTTTTGACAATTGTGCAGTGGTCTTTATATGACATCTTGGACAATGGACTGCATTGAGTACCAAATTGTGAAATCAAATTGAAGATAAATTCAATTAAATGAAAGATCCTACCTACAACCACCAACCATTAAATACAGAGCTTGCATCCATCTTCTACCATATTTGTATTCAAATGGATTTTAGACTACACCTTTGCCAACATTTTCCCTGTCTGTGCCAAAATGGGAGATTTGGAATAGGGTATGGACATCCATCAAAGCATAAGGATAGAGAAATTTTGTCAGATGTTGTAGTGGCAACAACCCTTGTAGACATGTATGCAAAATGTGGAAACATAGACAAGGAATGTGAACTGTTTGACAAAATGCCTCAAAGAAATGTGGTCCCATGGACTGCAATGATTTTAGGATACAAACAAATTGAACTTTTTAAAAAGGCTTTAGAAACTTTCAATTGAATGCAATTGGCAGGTGTAAATTCAGACTCCACAACCTTTGCCAGTATCATACCTGCTTGTGCCAAATTGGGAACCTTGGAAGAGGGTATGGACATCCATCAAAGCATAAAGGATAGAGGAATTTTGTTAGATATTGTAGTTGCAACTGCTCTTGTAGACATGTATGCTAAATGTGGGATCATAGACAAGGCACTTGAAGTGTTTGAAAAAATGCCTCAAAGAACTGTGGTCTCTTGGACTGCAATAATTGAAGGATATACACCAATTAGATATGTTGAAAAGGCTTTATAAACTTTCAAGCAAATTCAATTTGCAGGTTTAAAGCTAGACTTCACAACCTTTTCCAACATCCTCTTTGGCTATTCCAAAATGGAAGCTTTGGAACAGGGTATGGACATCCATCAAAGCATAATAGAAGGGGGATTTTTCGTCTAATATTATAGTTGTAAATGCTTTGGTTGACATGTATGCAAAATGTGGAAGCATAGAGAAAGCACATGAAGTTTTTGATAGAATGCCTCGAAGAGATGCCATCTCTTGGACTACAATTATTGTTGGATATGCACAAAATGGATTTGTTGAAAACACTTTAGAAACTTTCAAGCAAAAATGTAGTTGACAGGTATAAAGCCAAATTCCACAACCTTTTCTAGCATCTTTCCTGCCTGTGCCAAAATGGGGGCTTTGGAACAGGGTATGAACATCCATCAAAGCATGAATAATAGAGGAATTTTTTCAGATGTTGTAGTTGCAACTTACCTAGTAGACATGTATGCAAAATGTGGAAGCATAGACAAGGCATGTGAACTATTTGACAAAATTCCTGAAAGAGATGCCATCTCATGGAATACGATGATTGCGAGGTATGCACAAAATGGATTTGCTGAAAAGGCTTTAGAAAATTTCAAGCAAATGCAATTAGTAGGTGTGAAGCCAAATTCCACAACCTATGCCAACATCCTCCTTGCCTATGCCAAAATGGGAGCTTTGGAGCAGGGTATGAACATCCATCAGAGCATAATCTATGGGGAATTTTTTTTCCAGATATTATGGTTGGAAATGCTCTGTTAGACATGTATGCAAAATGTGGAAACGTACACAAGGCACGTGAACTCTTTGATGGAATGCCTCAAAGAGATGTCATCTCATGGAATGCACTAATTGTAGGATATGCACAAAATGGATTTTGTAAGGATTCTCTCAAAATATTTGAATTAATGAAGCACTCTGAAACATATCCTAACACTGTAAGCTTTGTGGTGCAAGAGCACCTAATTTCACTAGTTGCCTATCATAGGCAATTTTTTCAAAATTGAGTGTTTATTTGTAAATTCATGTAAAAGGTCATATGAAGACCTATTTAATTGCATTTAAGGTCCCAGTTAAATCACTATGAGGTTGGTGAAGTTAAATTTGTAAGAAAATAAAAATTGTTGAGTTGTCAAAAATGCAAAATATGCAAGTGTGTAAAAGTGTGCAAAAAGACAAAATACAAAGGAATGTAAAGAGTCACCTGGTTGGGAAGGTAGTTAGGTAGTTGAAGTTGATGGGGAAGTCATTCATTATGATGCAAACATCTTTATAAATCCTTTTTAAGGCAGGAAAAGGAGGATTGGATGTATTCTTGAAGAGTCATATTGAATAAAGTTCCCTGTTTTGTCTAATTTCTGTGTTTTCCTTATTATTGTTCACCATTTTATAGGCTTGTACATAAGTTCTATCTTAGAACCTCTGTGATTTTTAATAACCTAGGGAACTAGCATCCATTTGAATTCAATTGTGAGTGATTTGATAGTTTAAAGTTTCTGTTTGACTACATTTTTGTAGTTCAGTTTGTAAACCCGGTTAAGGGTTTTGAGAGTCTTTTAGGGTAGAACTCACCATCCCACCAAATGTAGGGCTAGATATTGGTGGGATGGATTGTTTAGGATTTTTTTAGATTGTTTGGAATATTTTGTGTGTGCAGGGAAGGCAAGGATACAAAGTAAAGTTGCTACTCCAAGGAAATTTATGAGTTTTCTATGTAAAGGAGGTGCCTACAGGTCCGAGTTTGAAGAAATACCTTTGTTGGAAGCTTGGTGATGAATATTAGAGCATGTGAAGACTTATTCAAACATGTTTCAAGTTGTGGAAAGGTGGTATAACGTTTGGAAGGTGGATTTCTTTAAAACCCCTATTTTGCTTGTGTCAAGATGGCTTGAAGAGAGGGTTTTGATGTTTGATGCTTTATTGTGCTTTCCAATCCCTAAAAGTTAATGAAATAAAAGTTTTGTGGATAGTTTTAATGTTGTAAAAATTCATATAGTATTTTGGAGATGATTCAATGAAAGGTGTTATGTAATTTAGGGCTAATTGGGGCTCTTTGACAGCGTACAAACTGATTTTCTGGTAATTGTTTCAAAGCAAGTGTATTTGATTTTGTGATATGAATTGGGTTGTTTCAGTCAAAACATGATGATTATGAGGTTCTTGAAAGCTTGGTAATAGTCTGGAAGTAAGAATGCATGGATGGTTGTTATTTTTCCTTGGGAATCAAGTTGATAAGAATGGTAGTTTGGGTGAATGGTGTAAATATGGATTGATTCACAGTTACTAATAGAGTTATTGATTTGGTTCAGTCATTTAATTCAATGAAGGATATGATTTATTAGAATCTTCTAATGGTGTAGAATACTGATTCGGTGATTGTGATGGTTGTTAGCCTTAAGGATGGTAAGTAAATGGATGGATTCAGGTGGAATGAAGTGATTTGTTGATGAAAGATAAAGGAATTTTATTGCTTATTTAATTTGATATTCTCCAAATTGGTTTGGGTCATGAGTACCCTTAAATTGTGTCGATGCTCTGCATCACTTTGTTTGTATTCTTTGTGCATGCAACCATGGAGGTTTAGTGGATGAGGGTTGTACATACTTCAACCACATGAGTAAGCAGTATTGCATTACACTTACAGTTGATCATTATGTGTGCATGGTTGACCTTCTTTCCCATGCCGGCTATCTCGAGGACACTCTAAACTATATCATTAAGATTCTAGTTAAACCTATGGTGGTTGTGTGGATGTCTTTTGTTGCAATGCTTTCATTCTTCCCTAATGCCAAGCATGGGTGGTTTTTTCTATAAAACAAAATATATATCAAATCGAATACTAGATAAGGAAAATTCAATTTTAATGCAAATCGTCCCATGGAGTTATTTTATCAGATCTTATCCAGGAGATGAGAATTGATGAAACCACCTAGGAGAAAGAGGAACTTAATTCAAAAATAGTACAAGGGTTAATATAGGGAGAGAAGTCTCGATTTAGAGGGCGAAAGAATTCATGAAGAGTTGCTTAGTTGAATGAGTTGTTGGAAGAGTTAGACTCCCTAGAAACTACAAGAATGGGAAAACATTAAATATGCCTTTATTAACATAAAAAAATGAGACTTACTAAAAAAAATTACCATCAAATGAGTTATCTCAATAGCAATAAGGGTGGGCATTGAGCATGCCAACTCAGCCCCTTTTGAGTTTGAGTCAACAGACCTCACCACCTAATTGAACAAAATTAGGAAGACTTAAATTTTACTATTAATTGAAGCCTTTGGTTAGATTTCAACATATATAATCACATGGCAATCAAAATTAATATAGATAAATTCCTCATTGAAAGTGATTCTATGTTAGTAATTAAGTATTTTATAAAACTACAACAACATAGCCCTCCCTATAGAAATTAGTGGATGCAACCAATGTTATCAAAATTCAACATATTCCTAGAAAGGCCAATAAGTTAGTTGACCACTTATCAAATGAAGCTTTTCACTCAAAAGACCGATAAGGTGGGGGCAGTCAGTTCTATTTTTTGTAATGTGGTAGGAGTCATACAGGTAACGCTATGTCAGGCTGGGGAACTCTTCTTGGAGGTTCTAAATGATTAGCCTCTTTTTTATAAGACTATGTTGGTAGTGCTACCTGGATCACAGTTGTTTGGTGGGATTCCAAATGTAGACAATGAGGTGCAGTTGTGGAAATATCATAAAGAGAAGCTACAAGCTACCATGATGACTTTTCTGATTGAATTTATATCAGAGTCTTTCTTAGTGTGGCTTAAGACATGTGCAGATGATTTTCTCTCTGCAGATAGGCTTGGGGGAAAGTATTTGCTTGATCTTGTGAAAAGTGGCAAGGAACTTGCAGAGAATGAGACATTGATCAGAGAAACATTGGACAATTTGGATGCATTTGAATGGAGCTTGGAGTGGCTAAAAATGGTTTTTGGTTCAAATATTGAGTTTCCATGGCAATGCGTGTGTGAGATTGTTTTGAAGCACTCAAAGAGTTTGTGGGATGAACTTTTTGAAAGCCTATTTGTTAGTATGATGAAACAAATAATAGCTGATGGATTTGTAGATATGCGTGATAGAGTTAAGGTTGGTAAATTCCTTGAAGCCATAGTTACATCTCTAGCAAGTTACAAAGATGTTGAAACCCATTTGCACAAATTAACTACTAGTGAGGGTTGGCTTGTCAAGAGAGAGAACCTAAAAAGTGTCAATTTACCATAGATGTGGGGCCCAAGAATATTCTAGAAGACATCCTAATTTTTCTTCATGCACATAAATCTCCTTCAAGGATAAATGATTTAGCACCTTATTTGCAAGAGAAATGCTTCCATTTTACCTCAACATTGATTGTTGAGATTGAAGAACATTTTGTACATCTTTCAGAAGCTCTCTATCAGGAAATGAAAAATGAGGAGATGCTAGAAAAAATGAACAAGGAGACACTAGAACCGACAGTTATAGTGGAAAGGGAACTTTTCTTAGGAAGGCTTTTATTACCCTCTTCTAGATAGTTCTGGAAGACAAATACTAATGAGAGGGGTTTGTTTGAAGCCTGAATCATAGGATAAAAATAATAGCACCAAATTGAATAAACTGAGAAGAACTATGCACAATCTTTGTATCAGAGCTCATAGCATGTGGATATTGTGGATAATTGAAGAGCTTTCAGGCATTCTCATAAGAGATCTAAGGGAGGATGATTCTTTATCCATGACAACTCCTTTGAAGGTATGTATAGATGTGAACAACTTCATCCAACAAGGAGTGAAAGACACACTCAAAATACCACATTTATAGCCTACCATGGAATAAAGTAGTTGATTATTTGACACCACGTGTATCTTGCTTCTTGGTAAGAAGATTCAATCAATTGAAAAGAAGATAGAAAGATACTATCAAGTAGTCAATGAATGAAAAAAGCAACATAATGAAAGAGGCTTCACAAAGAGAATGAAGAAGAAAAACCAACAACAATAAATACTTTGAGTTCCAAGCTTAATGTGAGAAAACAGTATCTAATAAAGAAGGGAAAGAGAAAATACAAAAGGAAAATGGAGAAACTGAAAAGAAACAATGGGAAAGGAAAATCACAACATTGTAGAGTTTCTATGAGAGTTAGCTTGGATCTATATGCAAAAAGCAGAATCCTATTGTGAGTAACTGAACCAAGGGATTTTGGGCAACAACTGATTCCTTTGCATGAAAATAGCAAAAAATAATGATTCCATTTGAAGGGTACACCATAAAACTCAAAGCATCATATAATGAGAGTGACTAGGCCAATGGATTTAATGAAGAGATTTTGGCCTGAATAGATTCCCCACTCTTGTACAAGAGTAAGAGGGTTGCAATTTGCAAATAAAATTAACCAAAGACAAATACAGGGTTAAGTGGTGGATTGACAGTGATCTTGCATGAAAATGTAGTGGTGGGTACCATTGTGTGTTTGCTAATTGAAGGTACAGGTACAAAGGATGTTAAATCTGATGGTGCAGTGGTACCAAGGTCTGACAAAGCCAAAGGACTGATGACAATGGAAGAGAGACAGAATGGACAGAGGATTGATGACAGTCACAAGTGTGAAGATAGAATGAGGGTGAAGGCAGTTCCATGGAATGCTAACAACTGTTTGTTTGCAAGTGTAGGTGGAGGAAACTAGTTAGGAGCAAGTAAGAGACCATTGATAGGTCTGAATATAGAAGGGAAGCCATATCCATATGCAATCACAGTTAAAGATGCAAGGACACAGTATATGAACCAATGGTAGGAGTTTGCAGATTAGAGTAGGATGTATGAAGTATGGAGAGATTGGTACAAGGCCCAATTCATGTGGCATGAATTATTTTTAGTGGGGTTGTATGGTGCAGGAGCACCCCAACCCTTAGTGGCAAACTTGAATTTGTGAAAGTGCATTGTAATGCAAGGTTTAGTATTCAAGGAGTTTTGAGTCCAATTTTGGTTTCCTAATGTAATTTTGTTCAAAATAAGGTCTAAGATACCATTATGTGTGTGTTTAGGTCTTTAGGAGGGGTGAAATATAAAGAGATGGCAAAATATGTAAAAAGTTGCTTTCAAAATTGTAATGTTGTCATTTAGTGCAAAATTGCTTGTAATGGAGAAGACCAATGGTCACAAGGGTTTAAAAGGTAGTTTGGAGGGTATGGGAAGTTGGAGGCAGTTGAAGAGCCTTCAAATACATGATATCCATCATTGTACTACTCCTCTTGAATAATTCAATGTAGTTTCATTACTTTCAGCACTGTATTTCTCAAAATTTCTTGTTTTTTTTTCATTTAATGTTGTAGCACGGTCCGTACAGGAAGGATTTACCAGTAAATATTTCTAAATATTATTGGGGCATGTATTAACAATATTATCTAAGTGATTTGAGGCCCTAAATCTCATTTAAGTGCAAGTTTGATTGAATTTAGTGTCTGCAGGTCTGCATATCCTATCAGAGCGTTTTAATTGTCTAAATGATGTGTAACGCCCTGCCACGCAACCCTAGAGGAAGTTGCATTTAACAACTTAAATGGAACAATTTTTTTTTTAAAAGGTATAATTAATAAGCAAGTTCACCAACTAATGCCAACAACCTCTAAGGTTACGAGACAGAGGTTATATAGAACCTCAACAAAAAACATGATTTAACCATGACAATAAGTAACCAATAATTAAAGCACATACATTCCAATAAGATGAACTACATCAAAGCATAAAGATAAATTTCCATTTCATTAATCTCAATTAAATAGTACAATTACATCTCTCATTCCCCAAATGAGGTAAATCCAAAAAACATAATTACAATTACACTTCCACCTCGATAACAACTGAGGGGTAAAATAATACAATATCAACTGAAATGAAATGCAGTAAGAACTGATATTGAAACCAACGAGCTCTCCAACTGGAAGTCTCATCCTCATGAACATGAAGAAAGAACCCAACGGATTAAGGTGCACACCACCAAACAAAGTGGAACCCAAAGGCCCACCCCCCGTGCTAGGAGATAGTAACCAAGAATCCTAGTCAAGAAAATCTACCTCTAGACACAGGCTAACATAACTGAACCAAATTGAAACATCCAATCACATGAACCTCACAAGTACATCCCAAGGTACAACTCAAATACAACAAGAGCAACATAAGTACAACTCAAAAACCATGCAAGTACAAACACAAGTACAACTCTACAAGGTCACATTGCTTCCAGAATAAAGCAGAACAAGTATGCTATGAGAACCATACCACATAATCAAGCACCAATTATGGTCACAACGGGTATGTTATAGAAACCATACCCACAATAAACAAGTACCAACTATGGTCAGACAAAGTGCCATCAAACATCACATCATAAGTTACCCATTGCGGATCGTCAAGATGGTGACCTCAACTGATCCTCAACCCTCATACTACTAAAGTGAAAACATAAAGCCAATTGTTGTCCTAGACAGAGTGTCATCGCACAGCTTGTCATGAGTTACCAACTGTGGATCGTCATGATGGTGGCCACAAACCGACCCTCGACCCTCACACTTACTAATGCGGAGCCAAATACCTTTCATACAAACAAGATAGATGACCTTGCCATCCCATGGCCTTCTCACTCATCGCAAGTCTAAACAATCCATTGCGCCTATGAGTGAGGGATACTTATCTTTTTAGTGTGAAGTACTACCCAAACTCTAAGTATATTAATTTAGTTATCACTTAATTATACCACTTCTAAAGGTTACCCAATCTTACCTCTTCCAGGCTCTGGCCCCAATGGAAGCCACTCTTCTACTTAACAACACACATATAACATCCAAACATCAAGAGTACAAGGTGCAATAAACAAGGTATTACAACCACTCCTTTCTTAGGAGGCAACCTAAGTCCAAAACCCTCTCCAAACACTGGAGGTAACAAGGTAACAAATCTGCTCCTGACAGCTCCTGACAAGGAGACACACATAACAAAATCCACTCCTTTCTCAGGAGGCGACAAAGATAAAACCACTCCAACATAGGAGGCACTAACCGCATAACAAGGTCACTCCTTACAAGGAGACACGGATCCCATAATCCGCTCCTAAACCAAGGAGATACAGAACATACTCGTTCGTAGAAACCGAGTAATAACAGATAACTTCACATGCACCACCCAAGGAATACAAAATAGGCTGACATAACAAACAACAACCACTAAACAAAAAACTCAACTGGAAGCCTTGTCCAATGTAAAGACTCAATTTCCAAATGATGACAAGAATCAGATAAAAGTCAAACAAGAATTAAATCTGCTTTGGATATTCTAAATCCATGTCCTCATGCTAACATTCAGGATTTTATTGCATTATATAAACCGATACAAAATACGTCTTATCCAGACATGGGAGAAAGTTAAAATTTACCACTTAATCTCCTACTTGCATTTCATTAATAATAAAATAACCAATTGATGCTACTAATCAAAACACCGTAACATGTAGTAATCATATTCCCATTTCAATATTACCATATAAAAATATTTAACTTGACTTGCATATTTATAATATTTTAAATCAACGCTATTCCCATTAAAATATTGTTTATAACTAAACAATGGTTTAACTAGAGTCAATATGTTTTCATTTCTCCAATTAACCTTAAGTCATGCCAATAAAAAAACAATAATTTTTGCACATTAAATTTATTCCACAACTATACATATATCCATTTAAATAAAGATTCAATTCATCTAAATAATATTATAATATTATGCAATATAATATTAATAATTAATAATATATATTATTCTTAAAATAACACATATTATTATATTAACATCATATTGTAATAATAATATTATATATATAAAAATATTAATATGTATATTAATATTATAATATAATAGTATAAAAATTATATATATTATAATATTAAAACACATATTAATAATATATATATATTTTATAAATAATTAAAAAAAAAGTGAAGTTATCTTGTTTCGCGCGTCGGCCTCATGGGCGGCCGCCTTGGATTACGGGCCGCGAAAAGAACAGGGGAGCCACGCCCCCATAGGGTCGGCCGGCTGTGTTCACACACAGCCGACGCCCATTAATGGGGGCGGCGACTGTGTGTGAACACAATCGTCACACCCAGTGGGTGGCGACGACCGGAAGCGCAGGTAAGGGGAGGAGGGGAGGGGCGTGCTGGGCGCGGCTCCCTCTGCTCGCCTCCCATGGGGCACGGCGGGGGTTGAGCCCCCAGCCGCCTCCCATTAATTTTTTTTTAAAAAAATTCATTAACCCTAAAATAAATCCACGACCTGCGGTTTAAAAAAAAAACGCGATTTAATAGAAAAATGAAATCCGCCCAAAATAAATTCGGTTTTCCATTCAATAACATTTTGATAATAATCTTTTTAAAAAGCATTATTATATGCATATATATATGTATATATATACCTTTAATGTGTGTGTATATATATATATATATATGCATTTTTGGTTTAGAATACAAAATTAATTGAGAAAACCAAAATGATAAGAATTCAAAAACAATGATTTACATTCCAAAAACATCATTTTCTTGGAAACAATTTAAATCTAAAAGGGTCTTTTTGCAAATTTGGAAGACAAAATTCCAACCTTGATTTAATTGAATTCAACAACAAAATTCAAAGTTTCTTTCCATAAGATCTTCAACCATAAATTTAAAATTCAAAATTTCAAAACAAGCATTTAAAGATTTGAACCTGGTTTTTCTTTGAGTTTGAGGAGGTCCAGATGATGCCAAGCTTCTCACCTTGCTTCCAAATCTAACTCCACAAATTTTCACAATCCCAATCCAAAAACCCACAAAATTGAAGAATTCTTCCACTCACTAATTCAATCTTTTACAAAAACTCCAAGATCCAAAAATTGAAGCAAAATTTCCAAACATAAGGATTTTGCCCTAAAATCCTTCAACCACCATCATAAATTTCAGAAAACAGAAATTGCCAAAATATCTCATTTTTTAAATTTTGAACGCAATTTTCAAATTTGACTTCCTAAAACATTTTCTTTGACTTTTTTGAATTTTCAAATTTCCAATTGACTTTTTTTTAATGCATTTTCTTTATTTCCAATTTCAACAATTAAATCAATAACTTCAACAAAGATAAATTAACTTCTTTTAACCAAATAAATTTAATCAATTAATAAATAGATTTAATCAACGATTAAATTATTTATTAATTAAATTAAATTAATACTAAAATAAATTATATTTCAACATAATTCCAAAACACAATAATCCACAACTTAAACACATTAAGCTATTTAAATCACCCAATTCAATTTGCAATTAAATAACGAAGAGGGGGAAATGATAATCAAAACCACACAACCCGACAACACCAGACGACACTTAAGACTAGGGTGACGACTTGACACAGAAACCTAGCTACTATCTCCCAATCGAATACCGTTGGGCATGGATATGCTCAAACCTGTGAAACCAGGTGGAGTCGATGTCATGTACCTGTCAACCTGAAAATCAAGTAACCACCACATATAATATGAACAGCATAAAATACACACCGTGAAGAGGGAATCTTGAGATCGTAGGGCACTTGCAAGCGAGTGATGCGATACCGTCCTCTTCACCAATACACTGCAAATAACTGACAATTCTAACATGCTAGTATAATCCAAAGCATAATCATCATTAATTCAAACACCCGTAATGTTAATCCAAAACATGCCATAAGATAACATCATATTAAAATACCTTCACATCCAAAAGATTACATTAACGTCGCTTTATAGATAGCGACCAAATAGAAGTCGAGTACCATAGTCAAGGTACAAACATAAAGTACAACATAATAGAACATAACACTGTTCAACCAAAATGCGAAATGGAGGGGTATTACATGATGAATTAAGCCCCTTCCACCTGCTGTTCAACCTGTATCTCGATGGAATGGGGATTGTTTGATTGTTTTCAATGCTATGGTGATAATTTAGGGTAGAGAGGACTCCAGATGGGTTTTTGGGTTTGATGCCCTAATGCATTTCTTTTGTAAATTTGTGTAAATTGAAGGCTAGAATGGGGAATTTGATGATAGACTATTAGGGTAAGGTGATTTATGAAATTTTAAGCATAAGAGGGTGTAAAATAATGTGTTTGACATTTGGTAAGACTTGAATAAGCCTAGAGATATGATTTTCATTAAAACCCTAGACTTTTTCCTAAAAAGGAGGGTTTGAGGGATAAGGTACCTAGAGGCCATACCAGAGGGATCTAATTGTGGATTTTGAGGTTCTATTAGGTGGTAAATTCTGCCCCATTGATTTTTTTTGTGTGGGATAAGCCTTTCTAGTACTTCCTTTGTAAAGGAGGGCTAATTTAATAGCCTAAAACAGGGGTAGTTTGTTGTTTCTCGAAGTTGTGTAAAAGAAACCTCATGGTAGCTATTGGAATATTGTGTTGGGATGTGTTGTGAGCCTTAAAGAGTGTTTAGAAGGTTCTTGGATGGCCTTCTCTAAAATATATTGTGCAAGGTCAAGTTTTGATGGCTACAAGGATTCTAAGCCTAAATTGAGAAATTTGATGTAATTGCCTAAGGGGACTTTGAAGGTCCTTGAAGATTGATCAAATTGTGTTGTTGAGGAGATTTACACCTTTCTCTTACATAAAACCTTAGTAATATTCTCAGTATAGATTTCAAAGAATGGCTTCCATGGGCATAAGTAACCCCAATCTTGCCAAAGAACCAAGGTCCATTTAGCCATACAAAATTTCAATCCTCAGACTAAAATTAGATCTGAAATAAACCTCTGGGCATCAATGAGAAGAAGGGCACTCAATCTTTCTCCAACCAAACCACTGTCAAATCATTGTCAAATCATTTTCAGTACTACATAGACACATAGTTAACAAGGAATGCATTCCTATTCCTTGAAGCCTTTCACCAGCTACAAGAATAAGCCCATATGCTATGAAGTTAAATTGCTCTAAGCATATTATATGTTTAATTCAATCTAGATCAAGTTTTCTACAAAATATTTTAGGTGGGTTCCATTCATCTCAATGATGTGGAATGTTGGTTGAGCTGACCTACAAATGCTGCAACTTATGTTCTTCTCTAAAACATCTGTACGAGGTTCAAATAGTTAAGAGATTGATAAAAGATAGAGGAATTAAAAAGATACCTGGATTAGTTGGATTGAAGGCCATAAAATGGTACATGTTATTTTTTGTAGGAGACAGATCACATCCAAAAACATGGCAAAGCTATGCAAAGTAGGAGGAATTGTCTTGGCAAATGAAGGCAGTAGGGTATAAAGAATCATTTATCTTCCACCATAGTGAAAAGTTAGCAATTGCATTTGGTTTGTTAAATATGGCCCCTGGTACGACTATTAGAGTTGTTAAGAACCTTCAAGTATGTTCTGATTTCCACATTGCATCTAAATTCATCTCCAATATTGTTGAAAGAGAAATTTTTCTAATAGATGTGAGCCATTTCCATCATTTAAAACAGGGACAACTTTGAAAGAACTGTTGTCTCATGGAATGCAATGGCTACAGGATATGCATACAATGGATTTGTTGAAAAGGTTTTAAATTTTTTCAAGGAAATGCAAATGGTAGGTGTCAAACCAGACTCTACAACCTTTGTCAGCATCCTCCCTGCTTATGCCAAAATGGGAACTTTGGAACACAATATGGATATGCATGAAAGCATAATGGAAAGGGGATTTTTGCCCGATATTGTAGTAGGAAATGCTCTGGTGGACATGTATGCAAAATGTGAAAGAATACACAAGGCATGTGAAGTGTTTGATAGAATTCCTAAAAGAGATGTCATCTCATGGAATACAATGATTGCAAGATATGCACAAAATGGATTTTTTGAAAAGGCTTTAAAATCTTTCAAGCAAATGTAGTTGATCAAATCCTTTACCTGCAGATTTTGCTGCTTTCCCCACCGCTATTGGTTTGGGCTCCTCCAAACTCTTCCTCGCTAGTTTTGACCTTTCACTTCTCTGATTTGGTGAGCTGCAGCCTGAAAATAAGGTTCGCTGGTTTTGACCTTTCACTTCTCTGATTTGACGACCTGCAGCCTGAAAATAAGGTTTCGACCAGGGGTTTAGAGTATGTTTATTTTAAAATGAAAATTTTAGGCGGTAATTATGGTGCCCATTATGCAAAATAATTTCGTTATATAATGTTTAATATAATATAATATAATAAGATAATATAATATAATATAATATAATATTATAATATAAATATAATATTATATTATAATATTATATATTATAATATAATATTAAATATTATAATATAATATAATATAAATATTATAATATAATATAATATAAATATTATAATATAATATAATGTAATATAATATTTATACAAATATTTATATTATATATTATAAATATTATATTAATAATATTTATATTATATTATATTAATAATATAAATATTATAGTATTATATAATATTATATAATATAAATATTATTAATAAAATTTAATATAATAATATTATATACATGACTTAATAGAATCTATAAATAGAGGACTTAATAGAATCTAAATAGAGGATTTAATATTATATAGATGATAGATAATTCGTGAATCAACTTCATCCACGAAGAAGGGAGCTATAAGTAATAAGTAATGAAGCTCTGATTTTCATTGAGAGTTTGATTTTGGCTCAGGATGAACACTAGCGGCATGCTTAACACATGCAAGTCAGAAAGAAAGTGGTGTTTCTAGTGGCGAACGAGTGAGTAATGCGTAAGAACCTGCCCTTCGAAGGGGAACAAACTTAGGTAGGGGTCCCATGAGGGGGGCTTAAACTCTATGGATTATGATCAAATTTGAAAGAAAAAAGAATAGAGGAGTAATAATCAATTATTTAGTCATTTTTATTTGTCTGATATTAGTCATTTATTTAGTCATTTTTATTTGTCTGATATTTGTCATTTATTTAGTCATTTAGTTGTGATTTTACCCAATTAACAAAATAGTCACGTATAATGACCAAATTAGTCATTTATTCTCAAAATACTACTAGTGTTAGTCACGTGACTAAAAGTTTTAGTCACGTGACTAAAATTTTTAGTCATGTGACTAAAATTTTTAGTCACGTAGTCATTTATTTGCCAAATTTTACTAGTGCAAATAAATTGCCAATCCAAACAACCAACATAGTGAAGCAACCACCAACAAAGTCTCAAAAAACATAAGCTAACATAACAATAGTCAAAGCAAAGAAAACAACACTAAAGGAACTTCCTCAACCTCCTGTACCTCAGGATTTCCATGAGCTCCCGAAATAGATGCTTGTCCACTACTAGTAATCTCCACATCTGTACCCTGATGCTCTACCCGACGATGATCAACTGCTGCACTCATCCCATGGTTCCTTCTTGCATCATTCCTTGTTGGCTCCGTAGTCGTCAATCTCTAACTGAATCTAGGTGTGTTCCTCTAAGGACATTGTCTAGCTATGTGGCCCTGCTGGCCACAAGTGTAACATCCTATACCTCTACCCGTTGCAACCTGTGCACTCTGTGTCGGCCCCTCCTGATGGTTGCGCTTACAATGCCACCAATTATGGTTCTTTCTAGATTGAGAACCATTACCACCATGATGAGGTTGTGAAACCTAACGCTTAGGTTCAAAGTGTTGCTGTTGAAGATCACTCTCCTATCTAAGGCCTAGTTGGGTAAGAAACTCCTCAAGCAAAGAACATAACTTAGGACCCAGGCGCTCCACACAATCCTTCTCATGGGGGCTCAGAAAAGAAGAGTTCAGACGATTGAATCCATGACCACCTCTCCTAGAAATCCTATACACACCACCCAAGAAAGGAGTCACAACTAAAATGCAAAATTAACATACAAAAAATCATAAATCAAGAACTATACTCATGATTAAACATACATTCTACACATACACACCAATACACATCACCGAGAATCATCACAAGGCCACACATGGGTCCATCTGGACACCGAAAATCAACATACTAATCCATGAACCAAGAGAAAACAACCATCTCACATAAACCAAACATCACAATTAGTGGCTTGATGGTGTTAGGCCACACATGAGGTGAGACCATCTAAAAAAGGACCACAATGACTTGTATCTTGTTGTATAAGGTGATTAGCCTCCAAGAGATAGTCATCACACATAGGTGAGTAGTGGTTCCTAGTCGCATAACAACCTCACATACCCCCATCCTCAATGTTCCCTGCATCTACTTCCTCGTATACACTCACCAAGTCTGCCTCATACGTCCTTGGAGAGGATTCACAATACGAAACATTTATGACATTAAAATAATAAAGATAACTAGCTTATCCACCAAAGTCATAAAGAAGAGAAAATTAAAGTTCAATTTCAACAATAAGGCAATAAATGTGCACAATTTCAACACTAAATCAAATATAACCACAAGGGTTATAAGCAAATAAGATTACAAGGTGTGGCTAAACGATCACAATCAAATATAAATAAGGTGTCGACCTTCACAATAAACTAAAAATCATCAATAACCATAAAGAAAGTTCACAATCTTTAAATGGCACTGTACAACACTGTGTGACTAAATACTAGCCACCAAACAAGGAAAGAGGAAAAAAAGTCCAACTATAGTAATAGCCCTCATGTGGTGTGAAGTGAGCACACCATCTACATGACCCAGAGTGTATCCATGACTATCACGTCGTCACTCAACATGGTCATACACCAACCGAAAAAGGCACATATTGGTCATATGCCACACGACAATGTGTTTGTGGGTCCACGAAAGTAGGCACACACATAACACACCCCGCATCATGATACCTCATGGAAAAGGCACACCAAGGAACTCACTGTAGCCAGAGGTATACATGGCTAGGATCTACTCATATGCTACCCAACCAAAATAGTTGAAGCAGTCATGAGTATCCCTCTACAAGTGTTCGAGGCCCCATAACACTCATCACACAAGTAGGCTATCAAAGATAATATCATAAAGCACCTTCACATGTCTATGCATGTGGCATCATGTAAAACGCCATCATCACCATCACTATGTTAGAACATCAGTGGGGTGTGGTATCATATCTATTGCATCATGTTAGAACACATGCAAATATAGTATATCACAACATCATCACTAGCACTATGTCAGAACATTAGTGAGGTGTGGCATCGTATCTATTACATCATGCCAGAACATGTGAAGATACACTAAATATATAATGCAAAAACGATAATATCAATATGGGGCTACCCGAGCTTCACCTCTCATATGGACGAGGTTTACTCGCTAATGCCAGATCAATGTCCCTATGGATGACTAGGCATATACTAACAAACCCATGTTGTTGTACTCAAATCTGTGGGGATTGGGCTAACATTTATGGATCAAGCATCTTGATACTTCATGAGGGAAAATAGTGGGTATGTTTCCTCAGGATGGTTGAGATGAGACGCTCTACGCCGCAATATGCGTACACTGCACACTCCACCCAAGGAACTTTGTGGCTGCTACTATCCCTTCATGGATTGAGGGGCTAGAGAACCAAAAGAAAAAGAATCTATGAAACTAACTCTTGGTTACTCTTATATATAAGTTTCAACCACACATGGGTTGGCCCTCAATCAGGTAACAAACATGCAAACACACATTTTGGTATGGTAAATCCCACACCAAAATACAACTTTTCCCCATGGATGGGTACCAATTATCACCATCCCATGGACACACAAAGAAAGTACAGGGTATTCACAACACTTAACCAATGTACAATTACTGGTTCCTTACATTTGCAGGGGGCACCATTACATACATAATCCCATAAGAACATCCAATTCGATAACCCATGGGATACATATCATTACTTTTCACCCATAACCTTTTATCAGTTTTCTATCACTACTCTTTTCCATAGAGTACATCATGCTAAATGTCAAAGCCATGAACACGTGATCACTTAACCACTCCACTAACAGAATCACAAGGACAACATAGTGAACTCAAATGTACCCAGAGTACCCAGTGTATGAACCTAGGGCTTTGATATCATGTGTAATGCCCCGCCTCGTAACCCTAAAGGATGTTGCAACAACTATGGAAGCGTACAATTTTTTTTTATTAAGTGCAATATTAACAAGACGCACTACACTTTCACAACAACCTCTAAGGCATGCAACAAAGGTTACATCTAAATTCATAACATATACAATACTCATATAAGCATTTAATTAATTACTAAACAAGAATTAAAGTACATACATTCAAAACATTAAGAACTACATCACATAGAATAGAATTACATCAAGAACCATAGATTACATTAATTTTACAAACGAGGTTTACATCACTCATTCCCAGAATGAGGTAGATCATACATATGAGATACAAAATACATGGGACAACCTCAAATACAACTAAGGAGTAATAAAAGTACAAGATTCATCTGTAACAATAAAAAATGCATGAAATAAACAAGCTGGAATCCACGAGCTCTCCAACTGGAAGACCTTGCCATCACAAACTGAAGAAAGGGGACCCAACGGTGTAGGGTGCACGTTCCTCCCAACCAAGTGGTACCTGAAGGCCCACCTCCCGTGCTAGGAGACAGTAACAAGGATCCTAGACAAGACCTACTACCTCTAGACACAGGCTAACATAAAACTAAACTTAACAAACACAAGTACAATACTAACTCATAGGGTACAACGCTACCAGAGTTAAATATCTAGTTACACCAGTGAACCATACATACCGCTGACCTAGGAGAAGTGTCACCACAAAGGTGCATGGGTTACCTTGATAGATCTTCCCAGACCCTGACCCCCATCAAGAATCACTCTCCTACTGTCAACACATGGAACAAATCCACTCCATATAAAGGAGGCAAAAAATCCCCGTTCGAGGAAAGCAGATGACACGTCGAGTTCATCTGTTTGCAATACCCAAGGGTAATTAAAGGAATGAAACCAAGAAACCCAACAACCCCAAATGAAAATACTACAATAGGAGGACTTACTGACACAACTAACTAGTTTCCCCACTGAAGTGAACTGAAGAAAACATAAACACGCCAAAGAGTCACAATAGATTATTGTTCACAATACACTAATTTTAGTACTATTTCAATTACAGGCAAAAAGCAATTAAATATAATTATATATTCCAATTTCCCAATTTAACTAATTTAAACTCAATTTCTTCTATTAAAATATTCCATTTCACATTGTCTACTTTGTTTAAATCCCCTTCCCAACTTCAACTAATTTTAAAATCAATTTCCTCAATTAAAATAATACTTCATTTTAAAATTAACTCAACTATGCAAGAACATACACCTGTTAAAATAAAATAATCATTTAAAATATAAACAAATATATATATAATTATATAAATATAATATATATATAATTATATGCATATTAATATAATATTTAAATATCCCTAAATTAAATTACAATTTCTTAATATACATATTACAACAATAAATATTAAAATATATAAAGATATATATATATATATATATATATATATATATATATATATATATATAGATACATATATATAATTATATTTGAGAATATAATTATATACATATAAATATGTATATATAACATATATATTACATTCAAATTAATGAAACCTAGGTGATAGGAATCAAAACTGATTATTAATTATGGGTCGGATGAATTGAAATCGCAAAGCACATAACGCATATGTTTTGGGGAAGCTTCCCCTTATGACAACACCGACCCCCATTGCTCCTAACATGGGTGGATGTGGTGGGAGGCAGTGATGGCTGCCTCCTCACCCACCTCCCCCATGGGGCGATGGTTGAGGAGGTAGCCATGCACTGCCTTCCCCCCTCCACATAAAAAAAACACTTTAAACAAAACAAAGAAAATAAATAAATCTCCTGTGAAATGTATTGTGATACACACCGTATGGACAACAATTTATATTTTCAATAGAGATCTCAATATCAATTACTTCATATACATATATATATATATATATATATATATATATAACTTGTATATATGTATATGTGTATGTAATATATATACAAATATATGTATATATAATATATATATTTTAGAAATTTTAAAACAATAATTTAATTGGGGAAATCCTTTTCTTAAAAAAAAACCATCTACAGGAAAAAAATTACATAAACAATCAAAAAGCCAAAATTTATAGGGAAAACTCTATAGATGAATTTCTCATCCAAATTACAGAGAAAAAATAACAAAGCATTGTAATCTAATCATAAGAGAAAAACAGAGGGGTGTTACAAGATTTTTTCTTTCTATTGCTGTTGCTTATGATTTAGAGGTTGAGCAAATGGATGTGAAAACCGATTTCCTTCATGGTGACTTGGAGGAGGATGTTTATATGACACAACTAGAGCACTATGTGGTGAAAGGTAAAAGTAAATTGGTTTGCAAATTGAAGAAATATTTGTATGGTTTAAAAAAGAGTCATAGGATGTGGTACCATAAATTTGATACATATGTGTTGAGTTTGGGATTTGAGTGTTCTAAATTAGATCATTGTGTTTATTATAAAACTGATGGTGATCGTTTCCTATTTATTACATTATATGTTGATGATATGTTATTCATTGGTAAAGGGAAAGGTATGATTTCAAAACTGAAATCTCAACTTGCTGCTAAGTTTAGAATGAAATATATTGGTGCAGCTAAACACATTCTTGGAATGGAAATTAGAAGAGATAGAGTGAACAAAAAGCTATGGCTTGGCCAAAGTAAGCATGTCAATTCAATTTTAGAGAGGTTTGATATGCAGGATTGTAGATCATTGTGTGTTCCTATTTCAGCTGGAACAAAGTTATCTATTTGAGATTGTCCAACATCCCATTAGAGATGGAAGACATGAGTAGAGTGCCTTACCAGAGTGCAGTTAGAAGTTTGATGTATGCTATGGTTTGTACTAGACCAAACATTTCCCAAGCAATAGTAGTTCTTTCCAGATATATGTCTAATCCTGGTAGAGTTCATTGGGATGTAGTTAAAAGAGTCTTCAGATATTTGCACGGTACCTCAAATTATTCCTTATGTTATCATTGTAGTATGATTGAAGATGAGATTTCCCTTGATATTCATGGTTATGTGGATTTAGAATGGGAAGGTGATGTTGATAGTAGAAGATCCACTAGTGTGTATTTGTTTACTTTATTTGGTGGTGTGATTAGTTGGATGAGTAAGTGACAAGTTGTGGTTGATTTGTCCACTACTAAAGAAGAGTATATGGTAGCTACTCATGTTTGTAAAGAAGCCATTTGGCTTAAGAGACTGTGTTCAAATATTGGAATAAAAAAAGATGTAGTTACAATTTATTGTGACAGTCAGAGTGTGATATGTCTAGCCAAGAACCCAACATTTTATCGCAGGACCAAGCACATTGATGTACAATATCATTTTGTTAGAGATATGGTCGAAGATGGCAGGGTGAAGTTGGTTAAGGTAGAGAATTTGATGAATGTTGTTGATTATTTAACTAAGCCTATGAGCACAAAGAAGTTCAGATGGTGTTCAGAGACTATTGGCCTTTCGGCCCATAACAATTAAGAGATGATGATGACACCCTTTCATTTTCCTTGAAAGGTGTTCGACAAGTGGTAGATTTGTTGAGAGAATGTATCTCAACCTTGCAATTACATAAGGTATTGTTGATACACAAAGTACTGTTTAGCTGATGACGATGGGGGGCCATGGGGGGTCTAGGGGAATCATCCCACTGACTGGGGTCCAGAGGTAGTGTGCCCTAACGGGGGCTCAGGGGCAACACCCCCAAAAGGAAAATTTTATTTATATTTTATTATTGTAAATCTGGACCGTTCATCATTATGTCTCATATCTGATGGCCAATATTTCATTAGGTTGACTTTCCCTAGAAGACAACCCTATTTTATGAGGGCATTGTATTACGGTTGTGATTTGTGATGTATTCTGAGAGTTTGATAGCAACTGTGTTGTCTCTAGATCTTTGAGTGTTGATACTCCTCTAAGAAGCTTGCTCTACAAGTATATTGTAATCTTTGTGGTTTTTGAATAATATATTAGGCATATTTTAGAGTGTGGGGTTTTTCTCCCAAAAGGGTTTTGCGCATGTAAATCATTTTGTTGTGGTATGCATGATATTTGTGTCTATTTCTATTTAAGTTTTTGTAACTGTTAAAGATCTGTAAAAGTTTGCATTATTCTCCTATCAAGGTTAGTGTGGGAATTTGTTCCGCTACCTTAGCTTCCTTACAAAATAATCCCTATCAACAACCACCTCCTCCAGAGAAACCTTGATATCCTCATTCACGTGAACCTCCTTTCCTTTATTACCATCCTTAGGAACCTTAATTTTGCTCATCGAACTCTCAATCTCAACAACCACATTCTCACCCTGCTTCTCCACCTTCTCATTCTCCAAACCAACCTCACCTCATAGAGTCTCAACATCAGGACCATAGTCAAAACTAATCATATCCTCCTAGATCAAGCACGCTTTCCCCTTAACCTTATTTTGAGAATTACCCTCCTTCAAGCACAACTTCCTTTTTCTCCCTAGCATAGGGGAGTCCACATACTTATCCCCCACATTAGCCTCCACCACTTTCTTATTACCCGAGAAAAGAACACCACTCTTGAAATTAATTTCTTACCCACTAGAGGCTTGCCGAGTTTAACCTTCTGAGTATCAGTGGAGTGTTCAGAACCCTCCGCCTCATCACTACATGTAACATAATCCTTAGATTTCAGAGACATGGAAGATTTCAACTTCTTTTTTTGCTTACCCTCAAAAGAATCAAGAGGCTTCGGATAAACCTCCATGGAGTCTTCTGAACTAGGGGTAGAATCCTCAGACCTAGACCCAATTTCAAACCCGGTTTCATACTCTGGTTCAACTTTTTTATGGAAGCCTTTAGAAATCATCTTAGGTTTATCAAGGATAGTATAAGACTTAGCATATTCAATTATAAGGAGGATTAATCCCTCATGTAAAATATGGTTCTTGGGGTTTCTTTTATGATCACAAATCCCATTTTCTAGAGAAGCGGGTAGATAATAGGGGAATGAAACCCTTTCCCTATGCCTAAAATGGTTCAACAAGATGGAATGGTAACCAAAAAGAATTGAAAGTGGCCATCAAGAGTAAAATCCCTCATTATCCCTTCATCCACATCACCCCAAATCACCTTAATGGAGCTATGAGCATAACCACCACATTTCACCTTCACTAATTGATTATTTTTATCATCCTTGAAGAAAATATCCATTGTAGCACTCAACTCCTTCTTATCCCTCTAGAATTTCCTCCCCTCAAAAGCCAAACCCGTGATATTAGCGATGAATTCTTCTGTGATATTGAATTCCAACCCAAAGATATGCAAGACTCTACTTTCCCAACCTTTAACAAATTCCTGTGATGCCTTAGAATCAAACCCATGAATAAATTCCATATAGGGAGTCACACCCCCAATTTGCAGCAACTCCCAAACCTTCTTATTAGTCTTTGTAGAATCATAAGAAATCAGGTTAGCTCGATTCCTCTCACCACCCATGGCTATAGCATAGAGAAACCACAACAGTTTCAAGAATTTGCAAAGAAATAGAAGAAACTTGGAGAGAATGAAAGATTTAAAAACACCCACAACCTGTGTCGGATAAGTGAAGTAACATGAGGAAATTATTAATCTTGAATGCCAATCCTTACAAACCTTTGCCACATTATTAAACTACAAGGAAAATCCACTTAGAGGATCACACATGGATTTTATATACCACATAATTAACATAATGTGACTAAACCAAATAATGATGGGAACCCCTTCCTCAACCTGATTGAATATCATGATTTAAAATTGAAAGGAATTTTATGGGAAGGGGATCATTCCCATCCCATACTAAATAATCATTAACCCCATAGTTAGCAAATTTGTCCGCAAGACAATTTCCCTCCGTATAAATATGGGAAATAAAACATTGTTCAAAGGAATTCAAAATGGAAAAAGCATCAAGAATAATATATTCAATAGACCACGAAGGAGGATAAGACTTCTTAAGATTATTGATAATATTTAATGAATCACCCTCAATCCAAACCTTGCTAAAACCTTCAAACTAAGCCAACTTTAGACCATGATAGATGGATTTTTTTTTATAATGATATTAAGGGTATGAGCCTTTGGTTGTTGGCTCTACAGGAAATAAGTCCCACCATTTCACCAAAGGGTCTCCCCTTAACACCCTGGAAAATCAATCTTAATTGTTGATGTGGTAGGGAAAGACCGTGCTAGGTTTGAACCTTGGTTGTTGGCCCTACAGGAAAGAAGCCCCACCACTTCACCAAAGGGTCAGCCCTAAAAATTGTATGATATTAAGGGTACGAGCCTTTGGTTGTTGGATCTACAAGAAAGAATCCCCACCATTTCACCAAAGGGTCTCCCCTTAATACCAAGGTCAAACAATCCCCATTTGTTGATGTGGTAGAGAATGACCCCACAAGGTTTGAACCTTGGTTGTTGGCCATATAGGAAAGAAGCCCCACCACTTCACCAAAGGGTTCCCCCTTAAAATTTATGATATTAAGGGTATGAGTCTTTGGTTGTTGGCTCTATAGGAAAGAAGCCCCACCTTTATGATATGAAGGGTATGAGCCTTTGGTTGCTAGCTCTACAAGAAAGAAGCCCCACCATTTCAACAAAGGGTCTTTCCTTAACATCATGGAAAATCAGTTTCAATTGTTGATGTGGTAGGGAAAGACCCCGCGGGGTTTGAACCTTGGGGTTTTATTTAATTTGTTGGTATTAATTGTAAGTTTTTATTTATAAATTGATTATGTATATATATTTTTTAATTTTATAAGATAAGATATGTATTATTAAACAAGTGACACGTAGTGGCTAGTACTTGTCTTTATAGTATTGTAATTATTATTTTCTAGATTTGAAAAAAAAAATTGTAAGTTTTATTAATGTGAATAAAAATAAATGTATGTTTTGTTAATTATACTATTTTAGTATTGTTAATTAGTTCTTTACATGACCTAACCCTAACCCTAACTCACACATTAACTCTAACCCTAACCCTAGCTATAACCTTAACCCTAGCTCTAATCCTAACAATAAATTCTGAACCATTATCCTAATCCTAGACCTATCTCTAACCCTAAATATGGTCGTAACACTATCCATAACTATGGTTGTAACCCTAACCCTAATAAAGAATTATAGAGTGACATTACAAAAAAAAATCTATGAATTTATATTGGGAATAAGATTTGGAATACAGATATTAGATTAATAAAATTTTGGAGCATTATATCTATTAATCATATTTTAGTGATTTTTGTTAGTAATATTTTATTTTTTAATTTATTTCAATTTTTGAATAGTTCTAACTATAATTTTTACATTATTCTTAATTCTAATCTTAATCCTAATTATAATTCTTTTAGGATTATAATAATTAATAATAATAGGATTAGAATTAGAATTCAATTAGTAATTATAATAATTTTAGCTATTTAATTTAATTCTTATTTGTATTTATCTATGTTAGTAAAATTTAGAAAATAAAAAAAGTGGCAATGCCAAATAGTTTAAAATTTAATTTAGATTTTTATTTTAATTGTGTAAAATCAAATCCCTAGATTATCTTTATATGCTAATTTATGGATGTGCTTTAATTTAAATTTCATTTTATTTTTTTAATAGTATAAATCCAAATCTCTATAAAATAGCTAATTGATTTTTGTGAGATTTTCTTTAATAAAAAAATAACAATTACATATATTATCAATTAAAAATAAGTAACATTTATTTATTTTATAAAGATTTAATGAAATGACTTAATACAGCAAAAAATAAAAAATCATTCTAGAAAAAATGTTAAAAAAATAGTTTACCTTGATTTCCCTACAAATTTGCTCATAACACCGCAAACTTCTTAGTCAATTATGTTCAAGATAAATAATTTTTACAATTTTTAAATTTAAGTATTTAACATGTTCACTTTAAAAAGATCAAATTATATTTGAAGAACATAAAATTCTAGTTTTTAATTGTTTCAAAACCAGCTTATTAATAACTAATTAACAAAATGAGTTAAAAAACACAATAGTACTATGCCTACAACAAGTACTAATAAATTAGTTAGAGGTGAAAGAATATTTAGTCTTGTTATAATGTGTAAAAATTAATGATAAATTAAATTTATTATAGAATAAATATTCTAATTCATATTTGACAAATGATTTTATATTTGAATTAGCATTTCATCAATAAGAAACAAGCATAAAAGTGTAAGATAAGAAAAATATCAATACAATATGCATTAACCAAAAGATCACAATACATGAATAAAGCATGCACTTGAGTAGATAAGATAATAAAAGAGGCAAATTCAATCAATAAATGAGAAATAACTCTTAACTACCAAAAAATGGATGAGAATTGCAATCATAGAAAATGTCATCTTGCCTCATAAATGATCAACTCCTAACAACCTAACCAAACTAAACAAACATTAAAAAAATATAATTAACTAAAATAAATGAGAATAAAACCTTAAACTAACAAGTCTTAAAAACTTATTATTTATTATTCATTATTAATATCATGTTCATTTAAATGTAATAATTTAAAGTCAAAATATTATTTATACCTATATTTTATTGAAAAGTAAGATTCATTTTATATAGATATTTGAATTTTTATTAATCCAAACAAGAACATAAAAAATGTGATTAAAGTGATATTAAGACTTACATAACTCATCTTTTAAAAAACATTGTAAGAAAATATAAAACCAATTACTTAAATATATTCACATTGTGAACGTATTTTATTATTATAATCATACTAAATTAAAATCATTTTCATACTAACAAATATTTTCACAAAACTATCAAACCCACTTTTAAATTTGTCAAATTTGATATAAATGTGAAAAAGATTTGTATGATATTGATTGTATTTTTTTTTTCTCTAATCTCAATATTATGATAAGAATGTTATGATATTTTATTGACTATGTGACAAAGAAATTTAGGGTATGAATATGACAATGGTTGATATTTGAATTCCTTGGAAGTTTCATATCAACTTATAATGTAATTGGGTTAAGTTATAAGTAGTTCTCATTGGATAAGGAAGTCATTATCCGAAATTTTCGAGGATTGAAAGTGACGAAAAGATATGTTTGGTGTATTTGATATTGAAATATTTAAGTGATTACATATTGCCATTGTGGTGTTTTAGCAACTTAAAGACTAGGGATGAGAATAAGTTTTACTGATAATTTAACTACTATCATTAAAGACTTGTTAATAGTAAATTGTGAGACAATATTGTTAGGATAATAATCTTCCCTTTTAAATTTTATTATTGTATTTATATTGTCCATATTATTTGGAGTATCATTTTTCTAAAATATTATATTTTTATAATATGTAAGCTCATCGTAATCTATATGGTCTTTTTTTTATATTGATAATCGTTTACAATTATTTTTTGTTTATTCAAACATCAACATGAAATAAACACAAGCCCATTGTGAGATCAACCATGAAACTAATACTAGCTCTTTTTAAGAAACCACACTAGAAATAATCAATGGAAGATCAAGAGACACAACTTATAAATCCACTTATTTAGAAACCACTTTCACATTTGAAGCTAATTATGGAAGACCAAGAGTCACAACTTAGAATTTCATCTTAGATGTCCCTTTGGGGTTCGAACTTGGGTCTCCACATTGAGAATTCAATGCTTTAACCAATTAAGCTCAACCCCTTGGACATAATCTATATGGTCTTGATGTTTAATATTTATATATAGCTGATGAAACTCAAAGGTCTTGATGCTTTTAACTACTATCACTAAAGACTTGTTAATAGCCACTTGTGAGACAATATTGTTAGGATAATAGTATTCCCTCCCTATTGGATTTACATTGTGCATATTGTTTGGAATTTCATTATTCTGAAATACTACACTTTTATCATAATCCTAATCTATATGGTCTTGATTTTTGATATTTATATATAGTTGATGAAACTCAAAGACCATGATATAATGGATTCATACATTAGTAATTTTTTAAAAGGGAGTTTAAAAATATATATGTTATTTGTTATTGTTTTTATAAATAAGTTTTCTAAAATATTTTTAAATAAAATGATCAATATTGTATTTATTTTGGAAAAAAAAGAGCTGAAATGTTATATCTTAAATTTTATATAATATAGAGTTCTAATAAAAAAATTAATGAGACAAAAGACAAGGTTGTTAAGTGGCAAGAGTTAAGTCACTATTAAGAAGTGAAACATGATCATTTAGATTTCCTCAAATGTCATCAAAGTCTAGATTACCAAGAACAAGTTCACAACCAATAATTATACTCTCTTTATTTTCTTCTTAGAAGGGAGTTGAATGCTAGGAGCAAGAGAAATTGTCAAAGAAACTTGATAAAATTTTCTAGATTTTGGCCATCTAGAGGCCCCACACTTATGAGGTTGAGACCAAGCATGAGCAATGTGGTCCCTATCTCTTCTTGGAGGGACTAGGCATCATGTGATTGAGAGTCATGTTCGCCATGGACATTTTGATTAAATCCAAATTAACATCCATGGGGAGGGGAATGACACCTATTGGAGGGTGAAGTAAATGGAGCTCTAGAAACTATAAATGGGGCATTCCCACAATGATCCAAAAGCACCTATAACTAATCACTTCAAGTGTAAATTTATTCTTACACAAATTTTCATGAGAACATTGGAACAAGTCATAGCTTTAGCATAAATTGAGAAGAAAATGATATAATTTCTTTCTAAATGCTAAAAATAAAATTTTCTCTTAAAAATTTCCAAATCTAAGTGAATTTAATGATAATTATAAGCCCATCTCCCAAAATAATCATATACTACGAAAAGGTTCAAACATAAAAGGACTAAATAATTCATGAATCCAATTTCAATCCCATCATAGGGAAAAGCTAAATTAGGTGCTTGATAAACTCTGATTGCTCAAAAAATGGACAAGAAGGTTGAAAATTCCCAAATAAGTTAATCCAATACCAACAAGAAGACCTTGCTAGTGGTAGAGAATACACTAAAAAAAATGGACAAGTTTCAACTCAAGGATAGGTAAACAAAGAGTTTGAAATCTACGGTATCAAAAGCCTATAGAAGATTGTAGTAACCATATGTGATTCAATTTAAAAATCATGTGAAGGTGAGGAGAAATCCAATTAAATTGATTGAAAGGTTTATAGTTGTGAAATGGTGTATCTAGATAATTTTCGCAATCTTTCTATCGAGCTTTGAAGTTTCTCACCCTAATTCCATTAATGAGATTAGAAGGAATAAAATCAAGAATAGTCTAGAATGACTCAATATCTCTATTAAAAATCATATACTTTAATTTATCCTCTAGCCAAGTCAAAATAATCATAGTAGACTTAGAAGAAAGATAAAGAAAGGTCATAATTCCTTTGTGGTAGAATTGCAAAAAACACACCTAGTGCATTTTAGCAAGGGGTTGATCCTAGCAAGAAAATAAAAAGAGATCATCAAATAGAATGATACTTAATGTAATGAAACTTGTGTAATTCATTGAATCTCACTACTTCCATAATTTCATGACTTCCTAATCTTTCCATATGCTTTTGATGACAAATGTGCCCTATATCTAGATAGGATCCTTCATTATGAGAAGATTATTACAATTAAACCTCTTCCAAGATTGACACACATTGGGCATGCCTACATAAATGCAATTTCTAATCTACAAATTCCAATATTCATTACCTTATAGGGCTTGGATAACTATTTGGCACATATATCAATACCTTATTGTTGAATAGAGACCAATCCAAGCCCACCAAAATCATGATGGAGACAACGAATCTCCCAAGCTACTTTATGAAATATTTTACCTTGGTTATAGGAATCCCATAAAAATTACCTTAAGATATTTTAAGCTTTGAATACAAGGCTTTGGAAGGAACCCAACAAGGGGAATAATAGACATACATAGAAACAAGAACTTTAGAAAAAATATGAAATTTCCTTGCTAGAAAAGAGGCTTAGTAATCCAATAGGCTATTTTTCTCAACTCTAGAAATGATAGCTTGCCATAAAGAGGAAGGATAATCCTAAAGTAACCTCCCACCATGACTAGCTTCATGATTTCTACACAAAAGGTGACTTTTTGGTCATATGACATAAAAAATAGTAGAAAGAAAAAATTATAAATTTTAACCTCTTGTAAAAAAAAATGTCTAACTGTAGAAATCTTTGTCAAGTGTCTCACATATAATATTTTTTTTGAGGTCTATTAGACCTTGAAAATTTTAGGAGAAAAAATTAATTGATGGTATTTGAGAGTCAAATCTTCACTATCTAGCTTGATAAGAACTACATAAATATTCTATAAAAAATCACCCCACAGAGGGGTTATTTAAAATATCTAGTTGAATTAACAGTTGATTATGCATTCTTTCATCTATAATATACTCACCTTTTTCCAAATACCCACTCAAACTTGTAGACACCCAAAATTGTCCATGTCATAATATTACCTAGTCGATACATGACCTTGTAAGACATTTTGTAATATTTTACCCTAGGTCATTACATTATCCTACTTATCCCATTTATTCCACTTAATCACCTTCCCAATTAATTAAATAAATCTCATTAATTCCCCCTTCACATGTCTCAAAATAATTCAAATTAAATATTTGAATTAATCCCTCGCTTATTGTCACATTGCAACATGTGTCACATGACTACAACTCTTCACATGCACAAATAATTTTATTATTTAAATTATGAGATTCTCACTCACATCCTATTTTTATCCCCATTCATTGTGCGCCATAGGAATCTTTTCCTCCAAAATAAATAATAGAATCTCACTATTCTCTCACATCCTAATTTTAGCCTATGGCATAACCCACTTAATGTGTGCCATAGGCACTAAAATAAAATTTTAATCCTAGCCATACATATCACAAATTTGAATTTTAATCTTGGCCATCAAATCAAATCAGCCTTCTCCTATAAATCAAGCCTTTCACAGTCCATTTGGGAGAATCTTCTTCTACCATCCTTACTCTGCCAAACTTTCTTTCAATCTTCTTATCTATCTATCTATCTATTTTTCTTCTATCATCTCCATCTTATCGTTATGCTATGAAAATGAGAAATCAATAGATCAAATCGTTCAAACCTTCAAAATATTGTATTCTCATGCAGGTGGAGAAGAGCAATGGAGATAAATCAAATCTTGCTTGGAGATCGGTTTGCATTCGCTTGTTATTTTGATTTTGATGCTTGCTTGTACTCTATTGTGCTAGTTAGGGTTTGATATCTTCTTTTTTTAGTTTTATATCTGATTTTACCTAACTAAATTGGTGAACTTGGCGTGAATCCTTTGATCTAGCTTGTTTTTTTGCAGGTTTCATTAACTTTTTGTTGCAGATTTGCCATTTTTTTGGATAAAACCCTAGGTTTTACAAAAAAAATCATATCTTCCAAACGACTATGAATTTTTCTACAAGATTTTTACAAAAAAATTTCCATCATTTAAGGAGGCTACAATAAAAAATTTGAGAGTTTATCACCATTTTTGTAGGAGTTATCATTTTTTTTTAATAAAATTGACTCTCTAGCCAACAATTAGAGAATTTTACAAAAATGTATACATTTATGGAAAGCTCTTGAAATTATAATGGGGGTCTTGTTTTTACATATTTGATTTTGAGGTCATATAAGGTGCTAAATGATTCAATTATTTTTTTTTTGTAGGTTTTTTATAAATCCACATTTTTAGGCGCAAAACGAGGAATTTTTCCAACTTCTTTAAATTTCTGGAAAGCTCTTAGAAAATTAGTAGGGGTTTCTTCTTTGATTTTTTATTTTTCAGATCAATAACATCTTCAAATAATAGAATTTAATTCGGTTATGTTAAAAACATGTATCTGAAATTGCAATTTCTCGATGAACTTTTTTTTATGGCTGTATTATAATATCATTTTTTTAATTTTGTAAGTGATCATAAGGAGCTGTAGTAGCAGCAATATCAATCATACACATCAGATTGGAAAGCAAAAACTTATTGGGTGCACTCATTCCATTATCTTTATCTCTCATTTGATCAATCAATCTTGTTTGCAAAACACTTGAATTTGGGGCTTTAAAATGAACATATTGTTTGCAATCACACTTTGAAATTGGACTTAAAAAAAACCATTGTCTTCCATCACACATTTTGACTTTGGGTTAAAAATAACAAGTGCTTGAAATTTTTTACACACATTTTGATTTTCTAAAGGGAAATTAAAAACTACGAGTGTGAATCAAGTGCATGTGTGATAAAAAACACCTCACTTGGTTTGCTTTTGTCATACCCTTCATAGGAGGTCTGCTACGGGATTTCATCACCCCTAGGGATGACCTCAATCAATGTGTGAATCGAAAGACATGCTTCTTTGAGAGTTAAAATCTTGTCACTCTTGGCTAAGCCCCAAATAACTTTATACCTTTGTGAAGTGAAGGTGAAGGGTGGGTTACCTCTTTCTCCCGGCTGTGTTGTTATGATTTTTCTTTCAAATTATCCCTAGTCAACCTCGTGCATCCTAGCTTAAGACCTAATTGTCCATACCCACTTGACTAGTTCTAGGACTTGTTGATGTGTCTTCTTCAAGTACATGCTTAATCATCACATTCATAATTTCAAATTCAAACTTGCTTATGTGTCTTGTGTGTGTGATTCATGTGTGTACATGTGTAATCATTTGTTTGCAAATTGCCATATTAAGCTATAAACACCAACAAATGAACATATCATTCTAATCATCCTAATCATCCTTTTTCTAATCACATTCCCATCAATTTCATCCTAATCAATCCAAGTCATCCAATCTAATCATTCCACATCATCATCATCACCCTAATCCTAGGAAAGCACTTGTAAAAATGGTCCTAATCCTTAACGATCTTAGTCACAAGCCCAAGGTCATATTTTGAGGAGCCCCTTCACCTAATCATGAAGATAATCCAAAACCATATATCCTCCAAGGTGGTTCAAAATTTGCTCCTAGTGATGATGAGAACTTTGTAGATCCTAGTGATGATGAAAAATTTGTAGAAATCTTAGGTCACCTTAAAGATACTATTGACAAGGGAAATACCACCCTAAGTTTGGAATCATACACCATTCCATCTACTATTCCTCCATCACCATCTAATAAAATTCCTATCTCAAAGCATACTAGTCCTACACCAACACCACCATCCAACTTCTCAAGCTCTAATCCATCAACCAAAGAACCCTTTACCAATTTTCTCCAAAGACTACTAGTACATAATAGACCATCCTCATGTCAAGCACCCATTAAAGAGCTTACCAACAAACCTTTGAATGTCATGCCTATTCTTCCAACTCCATCATGTGGTCCACAACCTATTGATCTTATATGTCCAAGTCAAATTCCATCATGCCCTCATGTTGTTGATCATAAAGAGCATACCAAGCCTCTTCTAGAGCCTTCCACTTCCATTTCCACTCAAATCCAAGAGCTATGTCAAGAGAATTATCCTAAGCATGAGAAAACATTAACCTTCATTCTAATCAAGATCTAGGCCCTTCTAATGATCCCACTCATAACATACTTGGTCCTATTCATGATGAAGCTTCCCTCTATTATCTAGATCCTACCTATGATCAAGAAGGTCATGATGATCCTCTTAGCCAAATCTATGTATTCCATGGTCAAGAGCCTATCACTTCACCTATCCATGAGCAAGAAACCTCCATTGCTCCTATACATCCCCTACCTAGTCCTATCAATGATCCTGCATTATCAATTTGTCATGCTGAGACACATGCCTCCCAAGTAAATGTAGAAGATCAAACCAATAGTGTGGATCTAAATGAACATAATCAAGATCCTAATGATCCTTCCACATCCACTATCAACCCCATTTCAAATCCACCAACATGTCCAATTGGTCTATCCATATTTATTCATGAATGTTCGTCCTTAGGATAGCAACAAACTTTATCCACTTCACCTTCTTCATCTAATAATGAACTCAAATCCAGTGTCCAAAACACACCTAGTCCCATTGTCCATCGCATGCATCAGAACATGAACTATCAAGGTAAAGGCTTAGGCCTTTATGAACAAGGTATTTTTGAGCCAATCCATGTCAAGGTCCCTCCACTCTCTTATGGCCTTGGATATACACCCCAAGGACACCAATCTAAAGATGTTGGTACTTCCTCCATCCATCATAAGTCCTCTTTCCACCATAAATCCTATCATATGCCTAAAACATATGTTGTCATCCCTCCTCCGTCATCTTACAAATGTCAAAAGCATGTGACCGTACACCTTCCACCATCAACTTTTCCACCATTGCTTCCAACTCCTAATATCCCTCCATCTAATCTACCTCCACTACTCCCAACACCTAATATCCCTATCCTCTTATCCCCTTATCCATCTATCCATAGATCTTCTAAAAGTCCTAATCATGACCAACAAATGCACACATTGTCTAAACATAAAGCTTCCACTCATTTCACCAAACCCAAGGGATTCCAAAATAAAAATTTGGATGCCTCTACACATAAAGTTAAAAATCCTAAAGGTCCTAATGCCTTAATATACAATTACAAAAAGTCAAATCCAATTACATCTAAAAATCTATATGAGCCCATACCTCCAAAAGAAAAGGCCAAAACTAAAATGGTTTGGGTCCCTAAGAAAAATAAAAACAAATCAAATGAGGCATCTACATCACAAAAATCCATCCATCCACTTCCACCCCACATTCCCACACTATTCAATAATCTCATATTCCATCCCACAAGCAAAATAAAAATCATAAAAATACTAAGTCTATGCAGGTAAATAAATCACTTCATCACCCATCTCCTAAGCAAACATCTCCATTGCTTCCTACACCCCCTCCACATCAAAATCTTCAACATTTATCACAGTGTGTGCAACCATTGGTCATGGTTCTCTTCCATTTCATAACAATTCCACATACCTCCATCTCCTCACCCTTCACTCATTATCCTACATATCTCCCCCATCACCTTCTTATGGTCCATGATTTTGGCTAAGCCTCTCATTCATCTCCCCTACATAATCCACATCATAATCCATCATCTACGTACTCCATCTCCCTTTCATGTCATCCTTTACCAACATATATGAGCATAATGACATTTGACATGGTCCATGTGATGACATCCATCTCTAGTGGGACTATCACCTTTCATGGAACTAGACACTTGAGTCCCTCCTATCCATATTCCCCTTCTCCTATCCAAAAATCAAAAAAGTAAAAAGAAAAAAGAAGAAAAAAAAAAAAAGTCAAAAAAAAGAAAAGGAAAGAAAAAGTAAAGAGAAATCCCTTCGTCCAATGGTGAAAACCTGGTAAACAGGCACCTTGGATAAGTACCATGATGAAAACCTGGAAAACAAGCGTCATGTGTAGGTTGATCTTCTATGTCACTTACACTTGGGGCCACTTTGTCTCATCTACACTATCTATCCTATCATGTCACTTCTTATCATATCATTTCCATCCTGCCTACCATCTCTAGCCATTATACATACCTATCATATTGAGTCCACTCATCCACCCTTATCCTTTTGATCTTGATGAAGACATAGGGGAAAAATGTTGAAACATGCTTTGGATATCTTTTGATATACCTCATCCTTCCAAACAAGTCTATAATTATCCTAGTGTCATAATCTTTGTCATGAAAAATCTTAAGTATTGTACCTAGAATGGGGCATGTTATTCCTATGTGACATAGTCTTTGGAGATCACATCCTTGCTCTCTTATGATGCATGCATCCATTCCATTCACTATGACCTATCCTTTTGATTAATCCATCTATCATGAGCCTTCTACCCCTTATCCTATCACCCACCCTTTCATCCATCAATCCCATCTATCTCCTTGCACCTATAATTTATTTTCCCTTGTCATTGGTATCTAGCACAAAGGCTACCCAAATTGTCATCCATTGACATCTCAAAACATTTCAAAAATCCAAAAAAATCAAAACATTTAAACAATCTAAAAAAATCAAAACATTTCAAAAATAAAATAAAAATCAAAACATTTCAAAAATCCAAAAAATAAAAATCCAAAAATAAAAACATTTCAAAAAAACATTTCAAAAATCCAAAAAAATCAAAATATCCCCAAAAAAATAGGAAAAGGGTCATGAAAAAAAGACAAAAAATCAAATAGCCAACAAAAATCCAAACAATAAAATCAAACCAAATCACTTCTTCCAATCAATTCAGTGCATCAATTCAATTTCTTCAAATCAATTTCTTCATCAAATTATCTAATCACATCACTTCTTCTAATCAAATCCATTCTTCTAATCAATCACACCACTTCTTCTAATCAAACCCATTCTTCTAATCAATCTAGTCATTATTATCAAATCAAATCATTTTTTCATCAATCGAATCAATCAAAATCATTCCGAGCAAATAATTCCTCAATTTAATTCATCAACCATCATCCAAATCTTCAAATCAATCATCTTCAATCATTCCAAGAAATAATCCAAAAGCAAGTCAGTCCTTAATCCATACCAACCAAGCTAATCAATCAAGTAAAATTATCCAATCACATCCTTTGGTCTCGATCCCATTCTTGTTGTAAACCCAATCAATTAATAAATAAATCAATCACTCAATCATCCTTGTGTTGATCTAGAGATATATTGTTCCCCACAATGACAGCACTATCATCATTATCAATCAATCAATCAATTAATCATCGGTTTACAACTGGACAGGGGCAATACCTTGTTTGTTTTTGTATCATTTGTGCATGCTTGCTTGCTTGCTTGTATGCGTTATCATTTCAATTTGCATTTGCATCAAATCTGAATCACTCCCAGCTAATATTCATATCTTGTATCTAGACAAGGTTGTATTATGCTAGGGCATGAGACACATCATCACCTGGGTCCTTATAACTTGGTGCATAATGTTTAGTGCTATATCAAACATATGATTGCTCACTTTATTGCAGTATAGCATGTCATTTTTCTTTTTCATCTACTTCTTATCTTGTATCATTCATCTTATCCCTCCTTTATCATCTCATTCATTTCGAGAGCATATTCGTGTTTGTCCAACCCACCTATCCTCTCGAGGGGGCATCATCATCATTATCATATCCTATATCATCATCCCATTTCTTCATATCTTTTGCATCATCATATTATTCTATCATCCCTTTCCTTTACTCATCTTACTCCTCACTTCCTCAAGTGGTTGGGGCATCATCTTTTTTTCATCTATCCATACCTTAGCTTCTTTGAAATGATGTTACTTGACATAAATCTCACCATCTCGAACATCATCTCAAAGAGGGGCAAAATGTAGACACCCAAAATTGTCCATGTCATAATATTACCTAGTCGATACATGACCTTGTAAGAAATTTTGTAATATTTTATCCTAGGTCATTACATTATCCCACTTATCCCATTTATTCCACTTAATCACCTTCCCAATTAATTAAATAAATCTCATTCATTCCCCCTTCACATGTCTCAAAATAATTCAAATTAAATATTTGAATTAATCCCTCACTTATTGTCACATTGCAACATGTGTCGCATGACTACAACTCTTCACATGCACAAATAATTTAAATAATTTTATTATTTAAATTATGAGATTCTCACTCACATCCTATTTTTAGCCCCATTCATTGTTCATCATAGGAATCTTTTCCTCCAAAATAAATAATAGAATCCCACTATTCCCTCACATCCTAATTTTAGCCTCATGTCATAACCCACTTAATGTGTCATAGGCACTAAAATAAACTTTTAATATGTCACGTATGGATTTTCATTGATTGATTTAAATGCAAACATTAATTATTATGTCGAGATTTAGATAGAAATTGAATGATTATTTAATGATGGTTAAATTGAAATGAAATAGAAATCGAAATGAAATTGAAATCGAAATGCAAGTATTATGATTTGAGTTGTATTTATATTTATTTCGGGGTTTGTCATTACTGATGATAAATCGAGTGCAAGTGAACGCAGGAACAGGTGAACGTGATTGAAGGCGAGAACAATGATCATGTAGAGTTGTTTAGCCGATTGACGTTTACGAATAGATGGGATCTCACACATTCACTTAGATGAATATTTTAATGTATTATGCATATATCATACTTGCGAATTGAAAATTTAGTTTTAATGTGATTTCTCAAAAAATTGCGAAAATGCATGTGATTTAAATGATGATTTTGTTAAATTTGAAGAAATTGACTTGAATTAATAGATAGATTGCTTGTTTGAATATTTTATCACGATTTGGAAATATTAAGTTTGAAATTTCAAAATTTAAATGCAATAGATTTAAATTTGAAATTTGACTAAATTTAATTAAATAAAGTGATTTTGAAATTACAATGCTTTTTAAATTGAAATTGGGAAATTAATGGATTTTAATATTATAAAATTTAATTAATATCTAAACTTAGCTAGATGAGAAATTGAAAATGAAAACTCACGTGAGCTTTGTTTATGTTTTCAAAATTTAAACTTCAGTTAAATATGAGAAATAAAATATCTAAAATCATCTTAAAGCATTCAAAAATTGAAACTTAGAGTTTGAATTTTGATCTGAAGATCAATGAGTAAATGGTGGATCTCATTCTTGTGGAGATCAATGCATGAAAAAAAGAAGAAGAAGAGATAAATATGAAGTTAAAAATCCGAAATTGGACACACAGAAAAATCTGGACAAAAAAGAGATTCATTGGAATGATTCTTGAGCAAAATTTGAAATTGAGAAAAGAGATATATAGGAAAATCTTTTTATTTTTGACAGGGAAATCATACTAAGCATTTTGAAAATTATTAAAAAGATAATTCTAAAGTTATTTGAGGAGGTATTTAGAAATTGTGGAGGAGCTTGGGCAGACAGGAGGCGCAACAAGCACAGTGGTGAAGGTGCGCAGTCCTTCACACCTCCCCTCTCACGCCAGCTCCCCATACGCAGCAAACAAGGAAGAGTTCCCTTCATCCCACGTGCCAAGAAGGTGAGGTGTGTGGCCTAGGAGAGGCACACACAGCTCTCCCCACTCCTTCCACACCTGTGCACAAAGAAGAGAAGGTGAGTTTGCAACTAAGAGGCTACACAAAGATAGTCACCTACCTCTCACCTGCGTACCAACAGAAAAGAAAGGCAGAGAGAAGGCAAACAAGCAATTGGGGAAAGAGCAGAAAAGTTAAAGAAGAAAAAGGCAGAGGAAGTTCACTGTTACATTTCCAGAATTCATGATTTTACCAGGTAGGAATTTTTTATTCAAATTTTAAATTAGATCTCTCAAATTCCATCTCCAATAAATTCTAGAAGTGAACATTAGATAGTAAAGAAGATCTTGTTGGATAAAAATTAGGAAATAGAGAGATTTAAAACTATGATTGTTAAAATTATTCTTACAAATTTACTTAAACAGAAAAGAGAATAGACTGTATTTATGTTTCCAGAACATTGACAAATTTAGAATTTGAGATTTGAGGAAAAGCATTTGATTCAATTCTTGAAATTTTGACATTGATCAAATTTAGAAATAAACAGAAAACAGAAAACAAGTTTTGGAATTAAAAATCAGAAAACATATTCAACTGAAACTTTGTAAATTTTGCCGAGAATTATTAAAATTCTGATCTGAATCATGTTGAAAATAGTAAAACTGAAAATTAGACTAACTTATTAAATTTGGAAACGATTTTATCATTTTAGAAAATGAAATGATCATGAACAGAAAATAGAGGAATTTTATTGACAAAAAATAAAAATGCATAAAGACTGAAAAATTTAATGACAGAATTTTAACTTCGAATTTTAACACTATTCTTGAAACGAAGATTATTGAAAACTTGAAAATTTCACTTTTCTTCGAACTGTCGAAAATGAAACTATTAATTTAGTTATTTTTAACTTGATACATGATTATTATTTAAACGCTGAAAATAGGATATAAACTGGGAATAAAACGTTTAAACTTTAGATTTGATTTATTATTGAAAACAATCAGAATGATTTTGAAACAACATAAATTAAATGAGAGTATGAACAATTGAACGTGTACTCTTTTAATTTATGTTTTTATATGTATTATTTAACATACTGGAGTTACACCTTCATTTAAAATCTTTTTTTGATTATTAAATTGCCACATTTAAAATATGGATTTCATGACTTTTATGAATTGGAACAATGGAAAGAAGTACTTGTTAAACTGTTTTCATTTTAAACGATGTTTTTAGTTGATGTTTTGAAAGATTGCAAAAGACTACATTTGATTGTTTGAACCATGCATGAATGATAGATAATTCTGCATGTGATGTTTTTGAGAAAGTTACCTTCCAGGATGGGTGCCGGATATGGGTTAATAGAGAGTGTAGTTTTGCTTTTCCAAAACTAGTTTTATTTGTCGTGCATGAAATTTTACTTGGCCAAGTAATTTTTGTACCATTGAAACAGATGGATTATTGAACTCTCTACCATATCCTAGTACCTAACTTGCTTATTTCTTAAACGAATTAGAAAAATGAAAATTCTTGTGGTTTACTAGTAGTACTAGGCTTGCACTAGATTCCATCTTGCTCATAGACTGCTTTTTGCTAAGCAATTCGTGCAGGGTCGGGTATTTCTTGATTGACTAAGAAATTCCGGGGAAGCGTAAGCTTCGAGGTTGGGTGGAAAAAGTGTCTGATCCTTGTTCTTGTCTTCTTTATGAAGATTTGCTTTTGGATGGAAGATCGACAGACCGTATCTTCTTTTATGCTTTATTATTCTTGAGATATGTAATGACGAGCTTATGGCGACTGAATGCCTAAGTCTCGAATTGTAAATTGGATATATTATTATTCATTGTATTTATAACTGGAATTATGTAATTTGACACTTGTATGATTTAGACTGAATAGTTATGAAATTATCTAATCGACTTTTAAGTCGTATGTAATCGGCTAGTTCTTCGATGTCTAAATGAATGAGATGACAACTTTATTTTGAATATAATGGATCTTATTTAAAGTAATTGTCGAAGTTTGGAATTTAATATTTCCATACTTTACATAATCCTAGCCATACATATCACAAATTTGACTTTTAATCTTGGCCATCGAATCAAATCAGCCTTCTCCTATAAATCAAGCCTTTCACGGTCCATTTGGGAGAATCTTCTTCTAACATCCTTACTTTGCCAAAATTTATTTCAATCTTCTTATCTATCTATCTATTTTTCTTCTATCATCTCCATCTTATCGTTATGCTGTGAAAATGAGCAATCAACATATCAAAGCGTTCAATCCTTCAAAATTTTGCATTCTCATGCAGGTGGAGAAGAGAAATGGAGATAAATCAATTCTACCTTGGAGATCAGTTTGCATTCGCTTGTTATTTTTATTTTCATGCTTGCTTGTACTCTATTGTGCTAGTTAGGGTTTGATATCTTGTTGTTTTAGTTTTATATTTGATTTTTCCTAGCTACAAAACTATAAGACCATTGTGGAGCTATTAGAGGGAAAGAAGAGGGAAAGTGAACAAAAGCTTCTAATTGAGATAATAAAGTAGAGGCTAGAAGTGGTGTTCTAGTAGACTTATTATCTGCCTCATTAGAAGATTCTCCATTGGAGAGAACATATTTCTCCTTGTCTTGAGGTTTTGAAACCATGCCATTATGAGGTTTAGGTGGCCAACCACCATTACCAATTTGACTTTTAGGTGGTAAACACCCATTACCATCATAATTTTTATTCTTTTAGATCCCAAATATAGACCAATCTTCCTCCTTTTGGAGGTAGAGCCTCATTTTCAAACCTAGAAGTGGGCTTACTAAGAGGAGAAGAAAGAGGAGAATATTTAGTCTTATGATTAATTGATTGAAACATATAGTGGGTGTTGGGTAGGTTAAGATATATGACACACTAAGTGTTTATCATTTGAAAATTTTGGATATTAATAGACTCCTTCAAATATTTAGAGAGATCAATCTCAATAAAAACATATTTTGTAGATAAACTTATAAAAACTTAGCTAGCTCAACACAAATAATGTTATCAAAGGAAGCCACTATTTCATATAAAAAAATCAACATGGAAAAGGTAACACTAGGAGTTCCACCCAAAAAGGGATAAAAATATCTCTCCTCAAAGACAACAATCTCTAATCCAAGGTTAGAAAATAATGAGAGTTACATAGACAAACCAAGGACCATGTTTCAGAATGACTTTTGCATGGTTGGCTTCAACAAAGAAGAAACAAAAAATTCTTCATCAGGTTTGGATTGTTGGGATGTGAAGTCAATTTTTTTGTTACTCCAACAATGATGAATAGTCAACATTGAGTACCACTATTTATGGTAATTTTGAAAAATATCCGACATGTAGTTGCATGAGTCACACTTTCTATATTTGGAAATTTTTGTTAGACAAGGACTCTGCAATTCAAATTTGTTATGCATTTCAAAGTCAAATATTTCTATACATTTTGACGGTTGTTGTAGCTGCAAATTATTCCTAAGAAATAAATTTGAAATATCCCCACCTGTGGTTTTTCCTAGTATAATTTCACAAGACATTCCATGTAAATCTGCATGTTTTGAGATTTTTTTCTTTGATTAACTCTATATTGTAATATTTTCTCACATGGATTGTGTTGGAAATCAATCTTTGTGTCATTTTTTTCTTGAGCCTCTTCCCTTTTATGTTTCTAACCCTTTTTGGCCCACTACTTATATTGATCTAAGAAATATTTATGTAGGTCTTTATTTTGTGATTTTTTCCTTTGTGTGGTTCTATGTCATTGCCTCATGTTTAAATTGTCAAAATCCCTAAAATTTTAAGTATGAGGGCTTTTTTTATTGAATTATTAAGTGTTTTAAGTGTTTGTTAGAGTTGTGCACTTTCAAAGATTCCTTTAGTGTCACACCCTTCACTCCTTTCCTTAGAATTTTATCATTTTTAGGGTATTAAACTTCTCCCTCCATTGACCACTCATATTGTATCCCTAATCCTAAATAAGTTCCACTAAAATGTTCAGGTCCTTTTTTTGTTGGGTTGTCAAGATTCCCCTTTGCAAAGCACCCATTCCATATTCACCTCACCATCTCAATATTTTCTATAAAATGGTTTCCTATATTTTAGACTTGTCAGTCCCTTCATACCTTCTCTAACCCTTTCAAATCCACCAATCCCTCTACATTCCCCTTTGAAGTTAAAATTTTGAGCTTCCTTCTCCCTTCATGCCTCCCATAAGAAGTCTGACTTTCCTTTATACATATCATCTCATAAAACTTTCCTCTATTTTCTAGTCATAAGGGATGACTTAGTCAATACTCTCAATCCTTGAACCTTGAAAAAGAAAAAGTGTCTAAAATATCAAGTTAAAAGGTTATAAAAATATCCAACATGAAAGAAAGAAAAAAAAGACTAAGTAGTGGCGTTCAACCTTTTCAAGTTTCAAGAACTTCTTGAACCTCCTACATAGTCCACAACAACTAAAAGCTTTGATCTAAAGATAATGTATGAATATGTGATGATGAGATTGCAATTCCTTGAACTTGTAAACATGGTTCTTGTAAGGTCCAAATCATTTATAAAATAAAGCAAAGAGGCGGAAAGGAGAAAGAAGCTAGGTTTCAAATGTCACATGGTTTGTGAAAAGAGAAAATCTCTAACATAGTAGGTAAAGGGAAAATAAAATGAATATTTCAATTTTAGAAATGTTACCAATGACTAATAGCACACCAATACCATAATAAACCCTGCCCACCCTTATGTAGCTCCTATAATGTTATAGTGGTTGATAATCCCTTGCAACCACCAGATTTTATTTTGTAGGTGCTTAGAAAGCATATTTTAATCAAAGGGCATGGATTTGAGTGACAAAATGAATGAGAAAAGTGTTGGGAAAATATGTCTCAATGTTTTGATTTAAAAAGGTTTATTATTGATAGGTGAGTGTGAGGGGGTGCAGGGGTGGGTACCCCCCTATGGGGTCTGAGGGGCGCATCCCCTTGACGGGGTGTCCAAGGGTCGCACATCTCGATGGGGGTTCAAGGGCAATGCCACCGAAAGCCATATTTTATGTATATTTAATTATTGTAAATCTAGACTATTCATCATTAGGTCTCAAATTTGAAAGTATATATTTTATGAGGGCATTGCATTACGATTGCGCATTGTGATTTATTATAAGAGTCTAATAGCGGTTGTGTTGCCTCTAGATCTCTCATTGGTGACACTCTTGTGAGAAGCTTGCTCTGCAAGTATATTGTAATCTTTATAATTTTTTTAAATAATATATTGGATAGCTTTTGGACTATGGGATTTTTTTCCCAAAATGATTTTCCCCACATAAATCACTATTTTGTGGTATGCATGATATTTATATTTATTTTTGTTTAATTTATGTAACTGTTTTAAAGATCTGAAAAAGTTATGCATTACCCTCCTCTCAAGATTAGTGTAGGAAGTTGTTCTGCTACCTTAAATTCCTTTTAAAAAGGATAATTCCCTAATTAATGTCATTTTTTATATTGAAAATCATATTACACTCAATCTATGTCTAGATCTCATCTGCAACCAATTTCATAGGCTTCCACATACCTTTTTTCTCTAGATCTAGAGTAACCATTAATGCAGTAGTATTTTGCAATTTTGGCTATAGATGTATCATTTATTCCCATGTGGATTTAAAAAAAATTTAGTAGTTTTGATATAATTTCCAATGCCAATCATGAAAGATCAACAACTATAACCAAAGCATAATTTATTTTCACATGGCATAATAAATTTTATCAACTCGAGGCTTCTTTGAGTAGGAAAAATGATTAATGTATATATTCTTGTTTTTTTCATTCAAACGATTAGTTGGTCATTTCGAGTTTTCTTAGAACATGCATGTAGGGCATATTGAAATAGTGACGAGATAGCGAAAGGCTCAAACTGTTAGTGTAAAAGATTCCTTTTTTACATTCACTTAAGCTTACTTAGTATATTTTTATCTAGTTTAATTTTTTTTTTAAAGTAATTAGTTTATTAGTTATTTAAATTATTTTCTCTAGATTTGAATAAGATTTCATAGATAAGTTTTCCTTCTTAGATAAGCTTTCTTTCTTTATTGCATAGGCTAACTCTAGATGAACTTCGTGCTTTATGTGAGATAATAGGTTACCTCATGCATTGCCTTTCTCTATATAAAGCAATGACTTTGTATATTTATAACGCACTCTCATTTGCTATATAGAATATAGTTTATTTTAGCTTAATGTTTTTCTTTCATATTTTCTTAATCTTTCATTATATCTTGGGTTTATTTAACAATAAATATTACATGGTATCAGAGCCTTCATGATTGATAAGATTTATTTTTAGAAATTGTAACTAAGGAAAAATTCAAGTTAGCATTACACAGCATAAACAAACTAAACCCTAGCTAACAATGAAGCACAATGGAGTAAAAAGCATAAACAAAGGAACAATCTCACAAAATCATTCATGCACTCCATGATTCATCTCCATTGCCCTTATCCATTTTGTTGTAAATAGTATTTGCCCTCAGATTTTTAGTGAGCAACTATGACCTATGACAAAGACTTAGCAAAATATTGAAGGATTGAACTAAGAAATTGCAAGTGTACTAATTTTTTTTTGCAAGCATGAAGTGACAAAATGAGGTTGACATTTCCCTTTTATAAAAATCAATATTTTGGATGAATGGCTAGGATTGATAGTTGAAAAATGCCCTAAGATGGAAGGTTGAGATTGAATATGACAACTAGCAATTAGAGTTAGGGCAAAATTAGGGTAAAATTTGAAATGGGGGGTTATGATTTAATTTTAGGAAAATTAAATCAATAGACAAGAATGCATGTGACAAGAGGATATTGGGCACAGAAAAAGAGATTGTTGGAGAATCAAATAAGAATTTAAAATTATTTGATTTAGGAGGGAGTGTTGACCTTTTGAATTAAAAATTAATTTAGTTCAAAAGAGGTGGGGCCAGGATAATAAATAATAATTTTTAACTATTTACTTGGTGGGAATGGTCATTTAAATAAATGCTTTTATTTAAATTTGGAGGAAAAGACAAAAGGACACTTAAATAATTAATGAAAATTATTTCATTGTAGAGGAAAAAGATAAAGTGAGTAATAATTAAATAAATTTAGGAATTTATTTAATTATAGAGAGACATGGAAAATTAGTGACATATTTTAAATAAATAAATACAATTTATTTATTTAAATAATTAAGAGGAATAAACGATAAAATAAGTAATAATTAAATAAATTTAGGAATTTATTTAATTACAGAGGGACATAGGAAATTAGTGACGTATTTAAATATATAAATTTAATTTATTAATTTAAATAATTAGGAGGAATAAAAGATAGGAATTCATTAAATAATTAAGAATTATTTAATTAATAGTTGAATTTGGATCATAGGACATAGTTAAATATTTTAATTATGTTGAGAAGAAATATGGTAAGTCATGAAAAAATAAAGCTTGTAGGCCTAGGTTATTTTTATGTGTCTACATTTTTCCCCTGTTTGTCATGATGTAGTTTATCGCATTGTGACAAAGAAATATTGAGCCAAACATGCCCCAGTGCAAGTAGGGTAGACCCATGCCCCCTTAGAAGAATTTTACAAATTTTCCAAAAAAAACCAAAAATTTGAAAATTGTTCCAAACAGTCAAATTGATAGGCAAAAAATGCTACGATGGCGAAAGAAATGACTTTCGGGACCCTCAGGGTATACAAAATGCAGTTTGAAGGCTTAAGCAAAGCACAACCAACTCAAACCCTAGTAAAACCCTAATTTTTAGGAGGTATAAGTATGAAATTGGCAAGTCAAAGGCTCATTTTGCACTTTTGAAGGTTGGACATTAGAAGCTCTAAGTGAAGATAAAGTGCGTTCCTCGTAGCAAGCATAAAGCCTGTTGAGTGCGGACATTCAAACGACTACAGGGCACAAGCGATCTGATGACTACCTACAAACCCACTTTGTCGAATTTTGATTTCATGCATTTTTAGGTAGGGTAAAATTTTAGCAGTCAATTGTGTTGTTCGGGGATAGTTGCAAGTGTTATTGTGTTCGACACAATTTCCTGCGATTCAACGCAAGTGCTATGAACACGCCTAGGGTAAGATAGGGATTTAAATTTTTGAGATGCATTTGCTAGGTTCGACGCATCTGCGAGTTTCTCAACCGCATCTGCGTATGCACAATGCAACTGATTGTGATGATGCACAATTGTTAGGGCTTAGACACAACCGCCATAGGAATGAAGCATGTGTAGGAATAGGCCACAATTGATTTAGGGATTTGACACAATTGGTATCCTACGATGCATCTACGAAGCATGCGACACAATTTCAACGATGTGATGCAACTCAGAATTATGCGACGCAATTGACTGGTGACAGAGTTGCCCTAGATTAGGATTCACTTGCTTTTATGACATATGCCAAATAGGTTGAGGTAAGTTTCTTAACTAACTCAGTGGTTTCCGTGTTGACCATAGGTTCATCTAGATCCGATTTACACACGAGAGTCGTGACCACCAGACACTTATCGGTTGCGAGACCAATTGAACAGCGCTGAAAAGTGTAGGTTATGGCATCTTGGCTTATATCATGTTACATTCATGCCCGTCATTAGGGAAAATAGGGGGATGCTGACTGCACTTGCTAAGAAATGCAAACTATTGATGGGTTCTGATAATTATTTGCCTTTGAGAGTAGATAACCGATAATCACCAGAACCAAAGGATGCAGTGATGACATATGGACCCAACCAATTAAGCTCAAACTTTTCGGGCTTCTCGCGTTCAGCTTGATTCTTCGTGTTCTACATCAATACCAAGTCACCAATGTCAAATATTCAAACCATAACTTTTGTTTTAACTTCAGAAAAAGAGATTTTGATATGCTTGTAGGTGAGTCAAGGCATTTTGTCTATGTTCCTCTAAAATTTCCAGCTCATGCAATCGGGACTGTCGGTACTCCTCATCATCAATCAATCCCTTCATGGAGACCCGTAAGGAGGGGACTTTGACCTCAATGGGCAGGATAGCTTCGGATCCAAAGACCAAAGCAAATGGAGTGGTGCTCATAGGCGTGTGGATGCTGGTGCGGTAAGACCATAGGGCGAGGTTAAGTTGGAGGTGCTAGTCACGGCCAGTGACATTGACAGTCTTCTTGAGAATTTTGATTATTGTCTTGTTGGATGCCTCAGCTTGGTCGTTACCTTGTGGGTAATATGGTGTGGAGAAATGATGTTGAATATGAAATCAGTCACAAAGCTCAAGGATATCTTGGTTTTTACAAGGAAGACTGTTATTTGTGATGATGGATTGGGGAACACCATACTGGCATATGATGTAGTTAAGGATGAATTTGGAAATTTTTTTCCGATTATGTAGGTGAGAGGAATGGCCTCGATCCATTTCGTGAAATATTCAATTGCAATAATAATGAATTTGTGGCTATTGGATGAAGTGGGATGAATTTTACCCACGAGGTCGAGTCCCCATTATGCAAAGGGCCAGGGGGAAGTGATTGGTTGTAGTTCCTATGCAGGCGCATGAATGAGGTTGTTGTGTATCTAACATTGACGATACTTTCTCATGAACTGAAGAGCATATTTTTCCATGGTTGGCCAGTAGTACGCAAGTCTCATGGTCTTCTTGGCTAATATTGGGCCACTCAAATGGGATCCGCATATACCTCACATTAGCCTATTTGTACTTCATCTATGTTGAGACATCGAAGGAGGGTATTTTCAAAGTTGCATCTATATATGGTGTCACTGATGATGGTATAGAGGGTGGCTTTGTGAATGAAAGACTTGCATTGGTTATGGGAAAGGGTTGGTGGTAAAATCTGAGATGTAAGTAATTATTTATGTCCTGATATTGGGGGGAATTGGGACCAACAAGTTTACAAACCATTTCAAACTCAAGAATTTCATAGGCAGGAAACAAAAGCTATTCTACTAAGAACTCAAATTATGAAAAATTATTAGGATATCCAAGAGAGATCCAATTGTGGCCATAGTGTCTGCTACTTTATTTTGTGCTTGAAGAATCTGCTCAAAAGCGATCATATGAAAGTATGACAGAAAACTATCCACCATGTGTTTGTAAGGCATTAGCTTTTGATCTTTGGTATTGTAATCGTCATTGACTTGGTTGATAACTAACTGTGAATCGCCAAAAACTAGGAGTTCTTTAATTTTCCACTTAACTGCCATCTGAAGTCCTATCAACAATGCTTCATATTCGACGACATTATTAGTGCATGGAAAGGCGATGCAAAATGATTTAGGAATAGAATCCCCTTGATGTGTGATGAATAATATTCCCACTCTTGAACCATGACCTATATGGGACCCATCAAAATAAAGTTTCCAAGGTAATTTAGTTCCTACATGAAAGACAAGTTCATTTGGAAAATATGCTACCAATAGGTGATCACCTTGTATGGGCACATCAACGAGTTGATCTGCTATGGCCCGTCCTTTTATTATTTTGCATTTTGTATACTGTATATCATACTCACTGAGTATCATGACCCATTTTTCCAATCATCCTATTAATGTTGCTTGACTGAGAAGGTACTTCAATGGATCTATCGTAGCCACTAATTGTGTTTTATGGTTCAACATATAATGTCTCAATTTTTGAGAGGCAAAGACTAATGTGAGACATGCACATTCAATGGAAGTATAATTGAATTCATACCCAACCAAAGTGTGATTGACGTAATATATTTCTCTTTTCTTCTCCTCATGGTCGTTTTATGCAAGTAATGACCCCAATGTGGAAGTGGTGACTGGCGGTGTCAGAAGATAGTCTTTGATTTGTTGAAAAGTAGCTTGACACTTGTCTATCCAAACAAAGGGGATTCCCTTGTGTAACAGGTATTGGAATGGTTGATGTTTATCTACCAACTATGCAATGAAACATCTAATGGACTACAATCTTCCTTGTAATGTTCAGAGCTCGTTGATTCCTTTTGGTGGAGGCATATCCAAGATTGCTTTTACCTTAGCTAGGTCAACCTTAATGCCCTGGCGAGAAACTATGTACCCCAGGATCTTTCCTGAAGTCACGTCGAAGATGCACTTCTTAGGGTTGAGATGAACCTTATACTCTTCCAACCTTTTGAAGATCTTGTCTATCACCTTTAGGTGATCACCTTGTGTTATGGATTTTTCCAAGAGATCGCCTACGTAATCCTCAATTAATGTGTGCATAAGATCACAAAATATCGTAGTCATAACCCATTGGTAAGTGACACTTGCATTCTTTAGTCCAAAAGGCATGACATTCCAACAATATGTACCCAAGGGAAAAGTAAATGTTGTTTTATATTGATCTTCTGGGGTGATACAAATTTGATTGTATCCTGAGAAACCATCCATAAGGAACAACATCTCATAGTCTATTGTGAGATCCACTATGATATCTATATTCAGGAGTGGAAAATTATCCTTTGGGAAAGCTTTGTTCAAATCCTGAAAGTTTGTATAGATGCGGATTTGACCATTCAGTTTGGTGATAGGTACGAGGTTTGATATCCAATCAACATAATCTATAGATCTTATGAACCCAACATCTAACAAATTTTTGAGCTCAGATTTTACAAGCAAGGAAATCTGCGGGTGCATCTTCCAGAGTTTTTGTTTGACTGGTTTTGCATCTATAAGGGAAGATGATGCAAGACTAATGCATGATCTAGTCTAGATATATTAGCATAGGACTGACCAGATGTTCTATGAAGAAATCTTAAAACTTGGTCCTTTCCTTTTTGTCAACGAGGCTGCTAGTAGAATCATTTTGGGATTTTTCAGGTGTGCATGTATTGAATTCTATAGTATCTTCAATTAGCATGGCCAATTTTTCTTGAGTGACGAGGAGAAATTCCAACCCTCCATCCTTGGGTGCCTCAAAGAGGTTTTCACCCTCGAATATGTCCTTTCTTTTTAATATCGTCAGAAGGTGCCTTGCAGTTTTCACTTAAAGACATGTCCTTTTTTGTTTTATTTTTATTACTTTTGTGACTAGAGGGTTGAATAGTCTCTCTAAAATATGTTGCAAAATTGAGATCTATGGTAAATCTAGCTTTATGGTTCCCACCTAGTATTCCTTCGTGTAGTCCCATGAATTTGGCAATGGCTTCATCATTCTCAAAATTTTCCATGGTTGGCGGGTCTTATTGATCCTAACCAATTAGTTGTGGGTATATGAAGGATATACCATCATTAGTGCTAGTCAAAGGCGGGGATGGAGTTGAAAGCATGCAAATGGAGGCTGAAAGGGTAAAGATGGAGGTTTTATTAGTATCCCAGGAGGATTCTAGCCAACCTTCTTCCTCAATGATCTCAGGTAAATTGGACTCATGTGGGAGGTTAGGATTAGGGAAGAGCAAGTCAGAAGGGTTAGGTGGTGGTTTAGGCTTTTCATTTTCCTAAAAGGTTCTTATCCATGCCTCTCTTTTCATCAAGATTTTAGAATTGTCATTAGAAGGATCCTGTGGTGAACCAATTTTAAACATTTATCTAAATCTTTCCTCAAAAGAAGGATCGCCTTGTTCTTGAAATGTTTCTTCAAGATCGTAGTCACTAAGGGATTTATCAGAACCGTATTCCCATTCGTGAGAGTTGGTCTCAGTATGGGGTTCATCGGATATCTAAACATTTTTAGAAGCACTTATGCCCTCACTTGAAATCACAAGGGTACGTGGAGCGCCAATATCGAATGGCTTAAACCCTAACCCTAGATTCTTTGGTATTTTAGATGACATTAAGGGTTCTCTCATTCCATTTTTGTTTATACCAAAACCACTAATTCCATCATAGCCTTTCTCCTTCATTATCTCAAACCCTTTGACATATTGTTGTAATAGTAGTGGTGTTAGTCTTCCTCGTCTTTGTAAATCCAAGCTGAGATATCATCAATGTCTTCTTTGTTTACCTCTCCCCATCTTGTGAAAGTGGTGGTTGGAGGAACTTTAAAGACAACTTTAGGTTCTATCATAAAGCAAGGCCTACCATAAGACTGGGGAGACTTAGGTAGCTTGGTGATGCAGTAGGTAGTAGTAAGTTTGTATTCGCCACAACCTTTATCCTAGATCTTGACGTTTGGATTGACGGTTGGGATGGCAGAAGTGGATGGAATGGTGGAAGAAGTGGAAGTGGATGACTTGGTAAGTGTAGATGGATTGATGTATTGGGATGAGGTGGATGTTGAAGCTTCATGATTAATAGGCACTTGATGTTCGAAAATGCCCCTTAAGTTGGTGCAATATTGAAAGGGGTTGGGATCACCCTTTATGGTAATCTTAGTGTCGTTATAGGGGAACTTTAGACATTGGTGGTATGTGGACGGTACAACCTTCAATGCATGAACCCAAGGTCAACCAAGGAGGACGTTGTAGGGCAGTTCAAGATCAAGGACCTGGCATGTTGTTTCTATGATTGTTGGTCCAACACGAATAGGGAGCGTGATAATGCCCTTGGAAGAACATGTTGGAACTTTCAAAATTTGGCAAAATTTGAAGGTGCCATGTCAAAAAATTTAATACAACACCCAGAAAACCCAGTTGTAAAATCAGCCCCAGGAGCACATTTTGAAAAATCATAACTTTGTATCTGTTCATTTTCATGCCAAACCGCCGTGCACAGATGTTTATTTGACATATGGTAATGTGCACACCAATTTTCAGCTTCATACGATTAGTTTTGGCAAGATTACAAAAGGGCAAGTTGAAGGGTTCTGCAGGGGTTTGTTGTCTACATACAGTAGAAGCTGGTAAAGTAGGCAATTTTGGAGGATAATATTAAATAACTAGAAGGATTTCATGACCAACCAATTGGTGCTCCAGATTCTCCCCACCAAAATCTACTTCCATGCCAATTTTTAGGGTCTTAGCACCTAATTTGGTATTTTTTTGAAGTCAAAACCAAACTGATTTTGCACAGTTTTGACATTGGCATTCCCAGAAAATTTTCACAGAGGTCAACTTTGGCACCCCATATTTTGAAAAAGAAGAAGATTGATGAAAAATAATTGTGCACACATTCTCATGGATCCCAAATGAATCAATCCCCCAAGTTGTGGCTTCACAGGAAGTGGTTTGGTATTGTTTCAAAACAACATGTTGGTGGGTTTCAGTTGAGTTGGACAAGTGCAATTTTCAGAAATAGCTGAGTAAGCAACTTTGGGCATTAATGTATTTCAATCTAAATGGGTTTGTACAAATCTATCTGGCGATCATGCTCCCCTATTTTCAATCAACATGTTGATGCATTTTCATGGCTCTGGGAGATTGTTTGATCAAATTTCCAAAGCAATTTTGAAGGTTTCTTGGCTTGTTTTGGTCACAGTGAAAAAATTGTCAAAAAGAAACTTCTACCCACTTCAATTTCACCTCAAACATATAACTGGATGTAATTGTCCAAGATTAAAAAATACAAATACAGGGGCCATACTGAGTTTATTGATCAGCCTTGCACAAGAAGACTTCATAAATTGGAAGGTAGTCATAGTAGAAGATACATCTTCAGAACTATTATAAAATGATGTTCTTCATAAGCAAGAGTTCTTTTACAGTGAAAATCAGTCAGAAGATTGGAAAGTCTCCATCATAAAATCATTTACCATTTTTCCCACCTAAGACGTATTTTGACAATTTGCAAGATTGGCCCAAAATCCATATCCTAGAAGAAGTTTGAGGCTTTCAAATTTTTTGACTCTATGATAGAAAATGAAGGAGAATGAAGCAAACAGTAGTGGGGGAGCCAAATGACAAGGATTTGATGATATTTTAAGCCAAAATGATATTGAACGTAATCTCACCAACATATATATTCCTAAAGAGAACCAGAATCGAAACTTAAATGGTGTCTACAACACAAATAAAGGACAAACTTAGTGTGTGAAGTAATGCATTTGATATAAGAAATATGTGCAGAATAAAATCAGAGGGCAAATTATTTCATCTTGGTCATTTACCAAAGAACTAAAAGGCACAAACAATCTACAGGGAAATCATGAAGATAAAAGGAGCATCGTACGCTTCAAAATGTAACATCCCCCAGAATCATAATAGCGTTGTACATAAAATAAGAAAATCCTTAAGAACAGTATAACCGAATTTGAAGAGAACAATGATACACAAAGGAAAGAGCACAGTAACCCAGTACAAGTGGTCCAGCTGCTAGGCAAGGATATTGATTCCCTTGTTTTATGTCTCAAAATATGATGGGAAATATGGCAAGCTCGATAGAGGTAAGGTCCTTATCTGTTCAAAACAACTACATCGATTTCTTCAAAAATAGTCTACAACATTACTACCATTTGGGGCTCCAGATACTTTGATGAGTGCCTCCTTTCCCGAGCATTTCCACTGAGGAAGCTTGTTAGTATGGATAATGTCTCTGGTTGAGTTGAGATGACACTTAAAAACTAAATCAGTGATAAAAGCAAGCAGGATATTCACATTTGATGCATAATATCAGGGGCTATCAATCGTATTGAATCCTTTGGCATATTTGTAACTATTAAGAACAGTAATGTTATAGGGATGTGTCATGCACAAAATGTATCCACAAATACATTTCCCTTGTACCTTTACGTTTCTATTTCGAGTACATGAGATTGAGTTAAAGTAAAAGACATCTATGGTGAAAAATCCGATAAGGGGGAGTATGTTGTATTTCGTGCAAATCTAACCAATAATTGGGGAGAGCATTTAGCAATGGAACATTTCTCTGTACAATGACAACTTGAATTTTAGCTTGGCGCCCTCAAATTACTTGTTACGCTTTGATATTGGCGTTATAATGCAGTAGATTTCAAACACTCAAAAGGGAAGAGATGTATTGTTGGCGAGGATCGTGAAGAAGTATCCCTCACATACATGACTTTGATGAGAAACATAAAGTAGCATGTTAACTGCTGTGAACATTTGTTGGGTATCGTCGAGATTCATGGAACATGAAGATGCAGGCTGCTCAACACAAATCAACGTATTCCTCAGCTCCTTTGAGTCCATTGCTCCAATAAACCCAAGAACTCTAATAATTTCAAGGATAGATTATGTGGAAAGGGAAAGGAGATGATAGTGAGCTCCTCCTGCATCCCTGCGAAGGAAACCATAAGGACGCATGGTAGAGCGGTAGGTCACCGCAGTCCCGCCATCAAACCCTAATGCATGTGCGGGTATGTAGTGAATTAAAATGATTGTGGTGGTGCAGTGAAATACATAGAGTTATGAAGTGAGAAGTAATGTGTTTTGCGTACACTTTGAAGATAAATATTCATGCACATGGAAATTTTTATAACAATGTGAATATGTTGGGGAGTACAATATGATGTAAATATTTTCACTAAGAGTTAAATAGAAGATGATCTATTTTTGTAAGAGAGATAATTGCTTTACCTCGAAAATATTTTAATGATTTAGAGTGAAATTTTTCATGGAAAAAACTAAAGGACAATGTAAAACCTTATAATGCATAATTATTTGAAGGAAATATTTTCCTCGTGAATATATAAATACAAAAGGGGGAATATTATTATTTTCACGGAAACAAAGATAACGAAGAATAAAATATTTAATTTTCCAAAGGCAATTAATTAAATATTTTTCTAAAAACAATTAAAGGAAGAGTTGCACCGGAAAGAAGAGTTACACCAGACGGGTGTTGTGAAGGGTTGCAACCTTAAAAGGAAAATGTATATATGTAAGATGAAATAAAATCATTGGGAAGCAGTAGTTAGGTAGTTGGATAGGGTGAACAGTTGTTGAAACGAAATATCATGTTGTATATTGTAAAATCTTTTCAAATTATATAATGGAGAAGAATGCATAAATTTGGTGATCCAATTATGGTGTCATTGTTTGTTGAATTTGTTAAAAATATTATCCAGTTGTCTCCAAGGTTGTCATTTCCTTATTATTTAAATTGATGTATCAAGGATATTTTCAATTTATCAAAACACATTTGTGCTCTTGTGTGGTTCAATTAATTGGCTCCTTAAAGAAAGGATTAAACTCTTTTAATTAATCATAATAATCTGGAAAAAGACATTTGGATCAATAAGAAGAACTTGATAATTGCTTCCTCGCACGTTTATGCCAGGCATAAACTCATAAAAGTGTCAATTTGTTTGAATTGTATCCAGAAATAGGACTCACAGATCATACAAGTCTTGACTCCATTAGCCCAACTGAAGTAGGCACTCATCACATCAATTCCATTCTAGAATGTCATAAAATCTTATTCAAAATATTCACATCTCAAATTTCAATGGGAGTAGTTAGCAAACTTTTATCTCTCCACTCTCAATTGCCCTCGTGGATAGATTGTCAGAATAGGAAACACATAACCTAAATATGCTCATCCATATAGGTATACCCACCTAGGTCTGGCAGAGCCTGAAGAGAAGAAGGTTTGAATTCTTCATTTGGCCTTGTACGTTAGCCAAAAACATATCAAGAGCTTGGCAACCTCTTTATGGTTCAAACCTGCATTTTTGAGACCTAACAAAACACTCCTCATCATCATAAACTTTGATTATAATGCTTTTAGTGGAATCTACACATGTATCAGAGAAGCCTAACACCTTGACCAATTTTAAGGAGCATATGTTCAATCCTACTCTGCCATCTACTAGGACTCATCTGACCTTGTGTTTTTGAATGAAAAATTCAATGTGTAATGCATCGTTTTGGTATGGCTTAGGCGTAGAGTAATCTTGGTCTGAGAAAGTGACCTGCTGGGAATTGGCCAAATACCTAACCATAGCTTCAAAGTAGTTGACATCAATGTCGGTGGGGACTGAAGTCTCTTTTAGGGCCTTGTCAAGAATAGTTTTATGTGCGGGAGAAATACGTAAAAGCTCGAGTATGGAAATTTGTGCAGGGGTTTTACTCAATTGATCAACAAGGTTAAAGTTTTCTTTAGGCTGCAACGACTTAGCATAAGGGCCAGGTATCATGATTTTGGCTCGATGAGTGGTAATGTTGCATTCAAGAGTCTTTCTGATGGTGATGGTATTGACATATTCATTGGTAGCTCAAACGTGATTTATTATAGGCCCACCAGAGTAATTGAAGACCACACGAGTGTAGTTAGCCTGGTATCACTCTTTTGACCTGACGAGGGGGGGTTTCCTGAACCATGATCTTGCAGTGGATTCTTATGAATGGTATGGTCAGTATTGGAAGAGTATTGTTGACCATTAAATTCAATTTCACTGTTCTCAATTAGACCTTGTATGATGTTCCTTAATTGTCTACAAGATGATGTTTTGTGTCCTTTTGCTCTATGGTAATCAAAAAAGACATTATCATCCCACCATGATGGTTTAAACTATTTTGGGTCATATGCCTTAGGTTCTTACAATGTTATGATGTTAGATTGAATAAGCTTCTTGAGGATAGATTCAATGGGTTCTCCCAAGGGGGTGTATGTGCATCATTTTGGGAAATGTCTAGTTTTTCTTTGTTGACCTTGGTTTTGGTTGCTTTGGACAATATTTGTAGTAGGTGTTGGGATAGATGGGGGATTTATTTGTGGTTGAGATCCCCTAAGTGTGATTGTAGTACCATTTTTATTCACTGCTTTAGCATTGACAACACCATCATTGGTAACATGTTTCTTTTTGGCCCATGGTAAAATCACAAAAGTCGTTTACAATTCTAGTGAGGAAGGAAAAGTTGCAAAAAATGACCCCATGCAAAAAAAATTGGTTTTTGGGGGTTCAAACGAACTTTTGGTTCGAGAGAACTCAAAGGGGGTTCGATAGAACTCCCCTTCGAGCGAACCCATTTAATGATAGGGTCCACCATTCCTGGCAAAAAGCCAAAAGAGAAGGCTTGTGGAAAGGGGGTTTGAGCAAACCCTGGTTCAAGCAAACCTTGGTTTGAGAAATCCCTAGTTCGAGTGAACCCCCTTGGTTCATTCGAACTTTTCCCCCCTTCTCCCCCTCAAGCACCAAAAATTCTGAATTTTACGCTTCAAAGCTCAGGTTGAGGATGAAAATGGAGTAGAATTTACAAACCCAACTGGATGATGGTAGTACTCAGAACAAGCTATCCAATGAATATAATTTTAATATATTTTGGTTTTATTATGTATTTGTTTTTTTAGTTTTATTAAACATAGGTTTTTCACCAAAAATCAAGCTCTTTGTTTTGCACATGTGGAAAAATAGTAGATTATCATTTAAAAAATAAAATAAAAAATGAGTGCACCAGATATTGAAGTCCTTGATCCAACAAAAAAAATTTGAAATTTGATACATACAAAAAGAGTTACATATTATACGGTCTGCCTATGTTTGAATTATAATTGGTTTGACTTTGAGACTTGATTAAGGAAAAAATATTCAATAAAACACTATGAGACCAATTGGAAGCACTAACTATCGTAGTTACAAATCTAAATTCGAAAAAATTAGAATTTTATCCTTCATGGAAAAAAAGTTATGCGTTATACGGTAAGCGTCACTCCCTAAAAATGTTGTTTATTGAAAAAAACTAGTTTTCGAAGGAGATGGAAAAAGAAGTGCAATCTGATTCAATTTTTTTTGAAAAAAATATATTTATAATCTATAGACAAAATGTCACAAATCACTAGTTTGCATCATCTTCAAATTCCTCACGATTTAGCCGCTATAGGTGCACGAAAGTGAAGATCTAGTTAGAAAAATATATTTAAGTGTCCAATTTGGCCAAAAATTGTAAACCAATATTGTGGGATCACCCCTCTATACTTGGTCTTATCATTGGTCGAGTTCATGTTCATGTTCTTAATAGGGTACTTAAGTTCACCTTGTGTGATGAGGGCCTTTTCAAGTTGGACACTCTTTTCAACAAGGTCTGTGAAGTTTGTACAACAATGGACTTGCAAGTTATATTGCAAAGGTCCAATAAGGTTTTGAACAAACATGTGTACCTTCTCTTTTTTGGGAATTTCAACCAGACATTGGCTTGCCAAGCCTCGCCATTTTTGAAAAAAATGAATGACTATTTCACCAGATTCTTCTTGTGTTGTCTTACATAGTGTGGCGATTGTAATGCCAGTGTCAATGTTATAGGCATAGTTCTCTACAAATTTGTTGGCAAGTTCATCCCATGATCTTATCCCTTTAGGAAAAAGTGTGAACCAATCGAGTGCAGGACCTGTGAGACTCCTAGGAAAAAGTCTCAACAAATAAGGGTTTTCATATGCCACGTCTACACAACTAGTTGTAAATTCTATTATGTACTCAATGGGGTTTGTCTTTCCTTTGTACTTAGAGAAATTTGGGACCACATATCCTGGAGGGAATGGTGGCATGTATAAGCTTGTGTCAAATGGATATGGATGCAAGTCAAAGGATGTATAAGTCTTCTTGTTTGATAGTTGCATGTTCTCTACTTGCTTTTGTAAGGTAGCTAATTGGGTAGTCAATGCATCCACTATTGGATTGTTGGTGGCATCACTCATGTTGTTAATAGTTATCTCTTGCATTCCCATTTTTTGTGATTATGTGTTTTGAGTTGGAATGTGTTGATGTTGAGCATGTGTATGAACATGGGAAGTGTATGTTAGGATATGTGATCCAGTAGCGTTGAATTGCATTTGAGGAATGTGTTGACCATGCATGTTTTGATGACCAAGTGGGTTGTGACTTGTTTGTGGCATGTTCATGTGTTGTGACACTTGATTTCATTGTCTAGATTGATAGATATGACCATGTGGTAAGCTCGTGTTTTGTCTATGAGGGCCACTAGTTTTTTTGTTGATTTGAATACCTTGTGACGTGGTATTGGTGTTAGGTGGAGGTCCTTGAATGGAAACTCTTCTCTTTCTTGCAAAAGGATTAAATGAGGGCATCCCCATAGCATTGGATGTATAAAATATCCATCCAAAAGTTTATGACATGGTTTTAGACACTTGTGGCATTGGTTGTGACGTGGCATTTTTTGGTTACATTTTGTGTTGTCATGTCAATAGAAGCAGTGGTAGCACCATATTGTGGTGTTGAGGGAGATTGACTATTTTTTGTGCCATGACTAGGTGATGTTGCTCTCAAGGTGTTGACATCAAATCCATGTGGTAATTTAATTCCTTCATGTAATATTTTGGCTAAATATTGTTGTGGATCTAGCATGAGTAATTCGTCTACGAAAGTTCAGCTACTTCTAGATTTTGGGTAGTAGCCTCTACATCTTCTATAAACACATTTCCATTTTTGTCTCTATGAATGAATTCCTCAAAAGGATTGTTGTGTGATGTATTTACAATATTTGTGTCATTGAAAGGCTTGTTGGAGGTAGATCCCATGTTGGTATTGTGGTGAGTTGTATGTGAAGTGGCATTTAGGTTCATGTCACTAGTATGGTTATAAAGATCCTTTTTTTTTTCCAAAAGGGTCCATGTCTCTTCTCCTTTTTTGTAATCTAGTCTCAACCATGTAATATTTTCTCAAACAAAAGTGGAAATGTAAATAATATGGAACTAGGCCTAAGGATGGAAATGATATGAACTAAGTCTATGTTTTTGGATATAAAAATTGAATGCCAATGTAACTATGTTTTTGGTCTTTTTGGAATAAAAAATGAGGAGTGTCTTAATTCAATGTGACAATAATGTCTAAAGAGGATGTTAGATGTCTAATGTGAGGTGACAAATGATGGTATCCTAAAAGGAGAGAATTTTGATAGGCTATGGAAATTTATAAATATGTTATGGGAGTGTTCTAAATGCAAGGTGTAAGCAAGCTCTAAAGGTAATTAACTTTGGGAGATTTGAGAAAAGGTTTACTAACCATCCAAAGTTTAGCCACTGCTTCAATTTTGAATTATCAAAGGACCTTTTTGTGAGACTAATTGAAATGAAAAAGAGACAAAGTGAGCTTCCCAAACTAGACTTATGAGCTAGAAAGGACTCAACCAAAAAGACAAAGACTATAAGTGTGACAAGTGGTTTGGTCCAATGACAATCTTTTCTTGAAGCAATGGTTTGTACAAAGTATGGAAAGTAGGCCTATTCTGAAATCTACAAAGATAATGTCTTAAGAGTTTAACTAGGTTGAAGGTGATTAGGAATCCTAAAGTGCAACTAATGTTTGCAATGGTATGCCTTTTGTTAAGACTAAATGATAAACTAAAAGGTGCAATGGTGGATAATTTGAGAAAATCCTTCTGGTTTTCATATAGAGATCACTGTAAAAAGGTAGTCAGAGGTAGATCTTAAATGTTTGATTTCAGACCATGGCAGTGATAGTTGTTTTTCTAAGTGATAGGAAGTTGCAGCATTTAAGGTCACAATTGTGTTGCAGAGGATAGATCCGTTGTTTCAAACAATTATGTTGTAGGTTTAACATATGTGTCGAAACACAGTCAGTTACATTGCAGGTTTAACTGATGCATTAAAACACAGTCAATTGTGGTTCATAGAGTCTCAGTTGCATTTCATAGTGAACAAAGTCTGGTTTTTCTAAAATTTTGACAAGGTTGTGCATTTGGTTCAGTCTCATTATGATTTTCCAGATTGTAGAGATGTTTATTTGTTCATTAATTCAATAAATACTTTGGAAAACACTTTGTTTTTGACTTGGGTTGTTTTGCACAAGCACTTTGAAAATAATTGCACAAATCCTATGGTTGGAAAGGACAATATTCGTTGGGTTCCCACTTGGATTTCTCTAGCCACGCCTATTCAGAGCAGATAGCTTAGGAACTTGGTAGCACTGGCTCCCCCCCATGACACTCATTTCTCAGGCATACCGAGTTCTAAATTCCCTAAGATCACAAGGATCTCAAGAAATTTTCCATCTCTACAATGAACCGTGAAAGTGTGGGACGACTTTAGAGGTCTAGCCTCCTGTGCCAATAGGTAGAAGGATTTTGGATTTCTACACAAATTTTTTTAGTAAGGGTATTCGGTTTAGGGGATACTATGATAAACCCCCTCAAGAGGTCTCCCAACCCTTAGAACAAGGGCTTTTTGCATCATAAAGATATTGGGGGAGAGCTTGGATTTAGCCCATTACCACTTGGGTCGTTCCCACCTTTCCAAGTGGGGTAGTAGGCCCTCTAATAATGGGTAAACAAAATCAAAGTGAAAACTATGTTTTTGATCATCCAAAATCGCACAAAGACGTGAGGAGAGTGCATACACAAAGCGTTCACTTCACACTCACAAGATTGTTCATTTTAATGCCCAAATTATGTGTGGGTGGAAAAGCAATAATCCTTAAGTTCTTTTGATTCTCCAGATCACTGTGAGGCACAAGAGAAGTGCATACGCACTAAGAAATCACTACCATAGCACAAAACATGCCAAACACTTGTAAATTTTAACCCAAATTATTATGAAATAAACAAGGTTCTTTTAAACCCAATGCTATGAAAAATGCAAGTACATTTTAACCTTGATGAGTGTAGATGCAATTTGTGTTCTTTTTAAATCCAATGAGTGTAAATGCAGTTCATTTTAACCCATGAATGTGAAATGCAAGTTGTAGTTGTTGTTTGTAATTTTTAACTCAACTTATTATGAAACAAACAAGGTTATTTTTAACCCAATGCTATGAAAATGAAAGTATATTTTAACCTTGAATGAGTGTAGATGCAAGTTGTGTTCTTTTTAAACCCAATGAATGTAAATGCAATTCATTTTAACCCATGAATGTGAAATGTAAGTTGTATTTGTTGTTTGTTTGTTGCTTAAAAATGAAAGATTTTATAAAAATCAACAACAAAACAAAGCTAGTATCCTCCTTCAAATTTCCACACATTGCCAATAGAACATCAGTAACTAGAAAACCCTAGCCTACCAAAATAAAAAAGAAAAAAACTAAAAATACTGGAAGAAATTGAAAGCAAACCCTAGACATGCAGTTGCATCGTTGCAAATGACAAATGTGACTCACAGAAGTGATCAAATGCATCTCAGAAATTGTGATTGCAGCTTACGAGATGTCGATTGTGGTTCACAAGAATAAATGTGGCTCGGGTTGATGATAATTGCAATGAACTAGGAATATGCATGCGGCGAATGATAGTCAGTTGTGGTGTATGAACCTGTAACCTTCAAAAATGAAAAATCCATATGGAATATGCAAAAAAAAATTCCTTCATGTTGGGTTCACCAAATGTAACTAAGGAAAAATTCAAGTTAGCATTACATAGAATAAACAAACTAAACCCTAGCTAACAATGAAGCACAATGGAGTAAAAAGAATAAACAAAGGAACAATCTCACAAAAGCCTTCATGCACTCCATGATTCATCTCCATTGCCCTTCTCCATTTTGTTGTAAATAGTATTTGCCCTCAGATTTATAGTGAGAAACTATGACCTATGACAAAGACTTAGCATAATAATGAAGGATTGAACTAAGAAATTGTAAGTGTACTCAGAAATTTTTGCAAGCATGAAGTAAAAATTGAGGTTGACATTGCCCTTTTATAAAAGTTAATGTTTTGGATGAATGGCAAGGATTGATAGTTGACAAATGCCCTAAGATGGAAGGCTAAGATTGAATATGACAACTAGCAATTAGAATTAGGGTAAAATTTGAAATGGAGGGTAAATCAATGGACAGGAATGCATGCGATAGGAGGATATTGGGCACAAAAAAAGAGATTGTTGGAGAATGAAATAAGAATTTAAAATTATTTGATTTAGGAGGGAGTGTTGACCTTTTGAATTAAAAATTAATTTAGTTCAAAAGAGGTGGGGCTAGGATAGTAAATAATGTTTTCTAATTATTTACTTGGTGGGAATGGTCATTTAAATAAATGATTTTATTTAAATTTGGAGGAAAAGGCAAAAGGACAGTTAAATAATTAATGAAAATTATTTAATTGTAGAGGAAAAAGATAAAGTGAGTAATAATTAAATAAATTTAGGAATTTATTTAATTATAGAGACATGGAAAATTAGTGACGTATTTTAAATAAATAAATGTAATTTATTTATTTAAATAATCAAGAGGAATGAAAGATAAAGTAAGTAATAATTAAATAAATTTAGGAATTTATTTAATTACAGAGGGACATGGGAAATTAGTAACGTATTTAAATAAATAAATGTAATTTATTTATTTAAATAATCAGGAGGAATAAAAGATAGGAATTAATTAAATAATTAAGAATTATTTAATTAATAGTTGAATTTGGACCATAGGACATAATTAAATATTGAGAAGAAATATGGTAAGTCATTGAAAAATAAAGCTTGTAGGCCTAGGTTATTTTTATGTGTCTACATTTTGCTCCATTTTTTGAGTTCCAATAGGTGTTGGAAAGGTATTGCAGTGCTCTACATATTCATATGTGCATAATTACCAGATTTTGTACTAAAATTAAAAAAATCAAACATCTAAATTTTTATACTTTGGCTTATAATCTGGCATAACTAAAAAATTTGGTGATCTTCTTTCTATAAGAGGGATAAATTTGGTGTCATGAACTATATTCTGGCAGTAATGATTACATTGTAAATGCACTACTTATAAAGGGCCAATATTTTGAGGGGGGGTCTTATGTTTGAGTATTCAAGGGGCTGTCTTCGTGTCTTTTCCCTTTTTGCACTTTGAGTTCATGTTTTATTTTCCACATCACTTTGAGTTTGTGCTTTCTTTTCCACCAAAATGGGTCATCCTAAGTTTCCTTTGTCAAATGCATACAACTACTAAACTTGGAAACAAAATATGTGAATGCATTAATGACTGAAACATAGAAAAATGGGGTCCTTAAATGCGGGGCATACCAAATATGGTAAGAGATAGACCCTATTTTCCTCTATTTCATTCAAGAAATGAGATTCAAATAATGAGATGATCAACAACCAAAAGGTGATTCAAATGAAGGTATGAATCATCAAACTTATCCTTTATGCAAGGACGGGGTTATAAACTAAATAAGACTTTGGAGAGAAAGATCAAAACCATCAAAAAAAATCCAAAATGTAAGCTTTGATATGAAAATGAAAGAAAATAATCAAATATGATAGAAATAGTAATCATAAGGCAGATCTGGAAAGGGGAAAAGGATGTATACCTTTCACCAAAAGTCACCTTTTGAAGCTCATTAAGGACTCATTCACCCTATGGCGAATGGGTCCTGGGTAGGGTTCTCTTAAATCTATTTCTAGGTTCTCTTTTGCTATGTTTGCACTCCCATATTCTTGATTCTCACTGTCGAACAACCAAAAATAAATTTTGTAGAGGATTTTCCATGATATGACAACTTTTATTGCAACTTTCTTCATTTTTTCGCTTCAAAGGATCTTCAACATAAAATCTCCAATCACACATTAAAGAGAAAATTGTTGTTTGTTAGGTGAATGAGGGTTTTCCTAGATCAAACCCCGTTTTGGTAATTAAACCTTGAAATGAAATAGAAAAGCATGAAGGAATGATGAATGAACAACTTTATGCAACAACTCACCAAACGTTATTTGAACCTTGGATTATAGATCTGCAAACTTGCATGGATTGGATTGAATAGATGTGGATCTTGATCATGAAAATTGATTTGAAACAATGTCTTTGAATACTTGCATAGATATTGAACTCTACATCACCATATTAGCTCAAACAACATGCATGATGCAATAAATCTTTGACATGACAATGGAATCTTGATTGCTGCAATAATCTTCATGTTAGCCTATTTTTCTCCATTTGTTTCAAAACAACCTTCAAGAAAAGATGTTGATATTTTCACCATTTTTCTATAGTTTAGCACCATAGGTAAATAGAGAAAATTAAGTCCTAATTTTAATTAATTTTCTAGCATTGAGAAAAGGGAAGCATTGAATATTTTCTCCTTTCTTAAAGTTGAAAAGGTTTGATATGGTGTGTAGCAGTGAAAGTTGTTAGGGTTTTTGGTTGTTTGTTGTGCTAAAGGAGTCCTCTTCTTCATGGCATTGAAGAAGGAAATACTTGTTTGTTTCATTCCATGACTACATTACAAAGGGGTTGGAGGGTTTAGTGGATCTCATTAAAAATATTCATATTTGTTGTAGTTGTGTATGCTTTCCCATTTTCTGCAGGGTATTATGGTTATAAGATCTTTTATGAAGGAGCATGGCATGTTTGAGCTCGTGGAAATAGTTAGAAAGGCATTGAATTTTCATTAATTCTCTTTAATTTAGAACCATGCACGTGGAGGATAAGAGAATATCAACTCTATTTTCTTTTGAAACTCCATCATTGGCCCAAGGAATACTCATAGTTTTGTGATATTGTGTGCCTTTGTTGATGAGTTCTCATATTTCCACTTGGGAGAGGTACATTTATAGAGGTTTGTATGATTTTGTGATTAAAATCCATAAGAGAGCTTATTGCATGCATTTCTTTTTTATTTCTATTCAAAAATATAGTAATACCTATAAATACCAGTGCATAATCATTAGTTGATAGTAAACTAATGTTTTAAAAGGATAATGTGTTCTATTTAGGGTATCAAATGTAGGTAAACAATGAAAATCCATGTATCTAGATATAACAACCTAACAGTCATAGGGATTATCAAGTAAACATGATTAAATAGTCTCAAATATTTCTGAAAAAGTTGCATTCTGTTGTTATTGGTAGTGCCTCTGAGAGTACCAGTGGATGAAAGTCTTTACTCACTAATTGTTATTCTATTGTTTATCAATTTTCTTGGTCTGGGTGCCTTATTTTGGGCTTATTATGGTATTGAATGAGAAGTCCTTATGGAACATTTCCTTAGTCAACAATCATGTCTAAGAGTACAATGAAAATAGTGCTATTGTTTTTTTATCTCATAACAAAGTTTAAAAGGCAGATTAAAGTCATTGAAAGCACTGTGTAGTGCATACATGATTCCATTTCATGTAGTCATCATTTGAAGTATAGCAAGGATCAAGATTGAGGGTTAATAAGGAATTTCTTGCACCCATTGATAAAGAAAATATCAAGTTCATACTTGTTTGAGCTAACAGATCCAAAATAATGCTTTCAAATAAGTACAGAATGCAGAGTCAAGAAGATGCTCATATATCAATAAAGGTAGAATTTATAGATTTTTCTACAACCATGAGACAAAGGGGTATGCAAGAAGACTATCATAGTGAAAGTGCATATTTTTGATAGATATGATGACAATGTGCAATGTAGTAAGGAAAAGTCTTCAACTATACATGAGTTCTTATAAGGCATGAAATTTTGGGAAGATAGTGTTAATGGGTGGAATGCCAAAAGTGCAAGTCAAGAGGACAATAAATTCTTGAAGGGCAGAGTTCTGAAAGGACTTGAAGGATACCCATCAGATGGTCATATAGAGGATAGTCACAATTGAAAAGAAATGTCATCAACATAATGAAGAGAGAAGAGTTGAAAGGGCAGCCCTATAAGAAGAGCAGAGTTACCAAATAGCCTAAAGACTATGACTATGCCTTTTAATGAAGACTATTGACTGTGATTTTTGAAATAAGGACCTAAGGAATGTGCTTGATAGTCAAATACCTATGATCAATGATTAGTGACCTCAATAAACATGACAATCATTATCAAGGTGGCAGTTGTTTTATTAAGTTGTGCCTTCCTTTATGATATTTTTTGGGTGTTCATATCTCCTCTTCTTTTTCATGAGGGTGTTATGATTACTATTACACATGGTGATAAATTTGGTGGTGAAAATATTTATGATTTGAATAGCTTTAACATTAAGGAGGGGTAAATTTTTTATTAAATCAAAGAAACTTTACAAAGAAAGGGCCTTAAATAGCCCTATCAATTTCCACCAAGTGATCCAACTGTTGAGACAAATTCGGGGGTAGTTGACCCCGATCCACCAAATTCCAATCATGAATATGATCAGAAGCCCATTTAGCCAAACAATCAACAACACCATTCCATTCTCTAGGAATATGAGTGAAAGTAATATACTCCAGAGAAGCACATAGAGTGAGAATTTTTTCAAAAATCAAAGCCAACTGCCATCTCACATCATCTAAATGTCGCCTATTCAGTAATTTCACCACAACTTGAGAGTCAGACACATATGATCCTTCGCCATCCTAACTGACTGCCCCACTCCACAGCCAATAACATGGCTTGAGACTCCATCAAATTATTAGTATGAAGACCCTTATAAACAAAGAAGATAAACTAAACATCTCCAAGGCTATCCCAACCAACACCCCCAATGCCAGCATGCCCAGATTTCCACGAGATGACCCATCCAAGTTGATTTTTAGGACTCCATGAGGAGGAGGGGACCATCTTCCCTCCCTATTCACCTTTGAGGCAGGATGTATACATCTGTTGCACATGAGTTTTCATTGTTGAGGAGGAAGATGATGATGATTACAACACCTAACATCATGAGGGTCAACCACCACAATCATATCACACTTAGCCGCAATAGTTTCCCCTAAATAATGCATAATTTTCCACCACAAGTGAGGGGCCATCAACAACTTATCCTAAAAAATCTGCCTATTCCTCTCCAACCATAGGTTCTCGATAATAAAGGATGGGCCCAAAGCCCAAGCAGCCTAAAGAAAGGAGGTAATAGGGGCCCTGCCCCACTGTTCCCCAAACTCCACCAAAGAGGAAACATGTTAGCAGGCTGTATTCCACACCCCCCACCAAAAATACCAGATCTCCCTAGCATATGAACATTGGAAGAAGAGATGGGAGACACTCTCTTCACAACCACGACACAGAACACACATAGAAGGGCCTTGGAAACCACACTTACATAAATTATCCCAAGTAAGACATCGATTTTGAGCCACTAACCACATGAAGAAGTTGCACTTGGGCCATGACAACTTGCACAAAATTGCTTCCACCAAGGGACCTCAATGTCCCCAAACAACTACCTACCCAACTACTTATAACCAGTAGACACAAAGTACTTTCCAAACAAATCCGAACCATCCCAAACCAAGAATTCAATTCCCCTCAAAGAATTACAAGCACGGGAAGCCAGAAGCTAGGAAATCTCATGCCTACCCCCCTCAAACCCTCTAGGTGGCCACTGAGAAGGATGCTTTCAATGAAAACTTACAATCGAGCCACAATGTTGTGCCACCTTATAATTCTCCATGGTATCTTAGCCAACCGGAATAAAAACATCACAAAGGGACTGGAGGTGAGGAAAAGAAGAAGAAATAGGAGGGTGAGCATCCCAAGAATCTGACCAAAAAAGAGCCTGTGACCCATAATGACAGATCCAAAAAAGCACACACTTAATTAACTGCACCCCAACTTTCAAAGTATGCCAAATCATAGAACCACGTCCTTCTAGAGGATAGTGAGGAACCTCAAAAGAAGCAACACCCTGAAGATATTTATGGTTGAGAATATGAGCCCATAATTGATGTTGATTGGTACACCATCGCCAGTAAATCTTGGTAGCAAGAACTTTCCCATTCAAAATAGAAGAGTGTAAACCAAGACCCCCCTCCTGCTTTAGTCTACACACAGATTCCCACTTAACAAGGCTCCATTTTGAAGACAACATATTACAGCTCCAAAGAAACTAACGTGAAAGAGCATCAAAATACTTAAGGAAATACATTGGAGCCGCTTGAACAAAGCACCTATAGATGGGTAGGGCCTGGATAACATAATTGAGAAGATTCACTCTAGCAGTAGTAGACAACCACTGATGAGTCCAATGAGTAACCTTCTGCCTTAGCTTATCAAGCAACAATTGCCAGGAAGCCCTGGGCTGAAAACCAATAGCAAGAGGAATACCCAAATAGACAAAGGGAAGAGACCCAATTTGAAACCACAGTATAGCTGCAATCCTCTGTTGGATAGCCTGAGGAGTATTAAAGAAGAAGATAGAAGACTTCTTCTCATTGGCTTTCTAGCCCGAAGCTGCAAGGTAGATATCCAAAGTTTTCCTAAAGGATTCAACCTCTTGAATACGAGCCAAACCCATAAGAGAGGTGTCATCCACAAATTGGAGATGAGAAAGTGTTGGCAAGCCCATCCCCCACTACCACCCATGAATCAAGCTTTGAGAAACTCGAGATTTAAGAAGCCGACCCAGCCCCTCTACCAATATAATAAACAAATACTTAAGGAGAGAGTGGATCTCCCTAACGAAGGCCCCTAGTAGCCCCAAAAATCTTAGAAGGTTCACCATTCACAATAACCAAAAAAGAGGAAGAGGTCACACATCTCAATATCCAACTCACCCAATCAGAGTAAAAACCAAAGCCCAATAGAATCTTCTAGAGAAAACTCCATTTAACTCTATCATAAGCTTTGGCCATATCCATCTTGATAAACATAGACCTATCCTTAGAGGTTGTCATGGAATGAATGACTTCAGACACAACCACCACCCCATCCAAAATTTGACGACCCACCACAAATACGCCTTCCTCCTAAAAAATGATTAGATGCAAAAAAGTTTTAAGCCTTTCAATAATCAATTTCGTAATAATCTTGTACACCACATTACAGAGTGCAATAGGTCGAAAGAGATCAAGCTTGTTAGCACCTTCCTTCTTAGGAATGAGAACCAAAAAAGTAGCAATCAAGGCACGAAGCATCTGCTTGCTATGAAGAGACTCCCAGACCACCTCCAACAAATCCAGCTTCACAATATCCCAAAACTCCTAGAAAAATTCTATAGGGAAACCATCAAGGCCAGGAGCTTTCCCCTTATTCATCCCAAACACAACCTCCTCCACTTCCGACAAAGTCATCAAACGAATAAGAGAATCATTCAACTCATTAGAGATCAAGAAGGAATGCAAGCAAGGACCATATTCTCATCAGCCTCAGCAAGAAGAGAATCCTCAGTGAACATAGTAGAGTAGAACTAAAAGGCCTCTCTAGACAAAGCCTGTTGCGAAGACATCGAAAGACCCTCAAAATTAATAAGAGAAGAGATAAAACAATTATTCTAATGAGCTTGCACCGAATGATGGAAAAATGCAGTATTCTTGTCACCCTCTTGAAGCCAATCAATCGTAGCCTTTTGTTTCCAGAAAAGCTCCTCACAAAGCTCCCACTCCTCCACCAATTTCAAAGCTTGGGCCTCAGCATGCCCAAGAGCCTCTGAGAATCCCAAATACCGAATCTAGCGAGTAATAACAACAAGGCGATACTATGCTTCTCTTTTCCTGGCTTGAAAATTACCAAAAACGACCTATTCCATTGCTTAAGATGATACTTGACATATTGCAACTTCTTAACCAGAGAATACATAGCTGCACCATACGTAGGGGCTCCATCCCGCCACCACTAAAACAACACGATCACCCAAAGATGAATCACGTGGCCACATAAGCTAGAATTAGAAAGGTGGATTCTTTGGATTTGGAAAAGCTGAAGCTAAAAACTTAATTGGCCAATGATTAGAGCCTCACTAGTCAAGGATCTCATAGAAAATGACCAATCTACCCCTAATCTAAGAGCTAGAGACAAGGAAACGATCTAGCTATTGGGAAATCACTTCAGGCCCACTCCGTCTATTATTCCAAGTAAAAATTTCATTAGAAGATTTAACATCAACCAGAGCAAGAGAGTCCACATTAGTCTAAAACAGATCTGAAGCAAGACCAAGCCTAGGTATCCCTCCCCTTTTCTCCTCCAAGCTCAGCACAAAATTGAAATCACAAGCTAAGATCCAAGGGAAAAAAGGTGCACAAGACCTAACCTACCTGATATGAGCCCAAAGTTGGATTTTACCACGAATGTCAATCAGAGCATAAACATTAGTAACCAAAATGGTTTCACTAGATTCCAAAACCGAGGCCACCATAGAAATATTAGGATGGATTGAAATCCACCAACAAGGAACAACCTTACGAGGATCCCAGAAAAGAGCCAGGCCTCCAGAGGTTCCTCTAGACCCAATACACTGACACTGGATAGAAAACCAAATACGAGGAGCATGTTGAAGCATGAGGTCCACCTGAAGCTTAGTGTCCTGAACAGAAAAGATATCAGGAGAATGAACAACAATCAAATCTTGAATAGTCTTTTGATGAGAGATTTTATTCAACCCCCTTGCATTCCATGATAGAATAATCATGAGGAAGGTTGAGAGAAGTGGGCCTCAAGGGTCTTAACAAAACCAAATTCTGCCAACAAATCCCCAGTAGATTTAAGCTTGTCCACATCCTTCTTACGACCAACTTTCAAAAAAATTTAAAATGCCCCTTCTTGAGAGGGCGTTGCAACACTCCCAAAGTAGGAGACAATCCCCGACCCTTACCAATAGAGAACACCACCTTAGCTAAATCCACTAAAACACTATCATCCTGCACATTTGCAGAGGCCCTGGGAGGCTCAAAAATCTCCTGCTCCAAAGCCAGAGAAATATTCTAAACAATAATTACCTGCTCCAGCCCTGTATCCAACCCTACATCCATACCAGTGGCCCCAGAAGAAATCTCAACAAGAATCCCTTCCTCCAAAGCCTGATTATCCAGGACCTCAAACTAATTGAAACCCTGATCACTCCGTCTGTCCTTATAGGCCCACTTTTGACCCCTCCCTTTAGCTTTATGTTTAATAGGAATAAATCCATCTTTATCAGGCCCACCATCAACCACAGGCGCCTTGCCTTTATCCCCCTTCTCCGTCAAAGGCCCAACAGAAGGAGAAGAAGAATCCCCCGTCATTTTGGGTGCCCAAGAACATTGGCGCTGAAGGTGTCCATACTCGTGACAAAATTGACAACGAAAAGGAAGGGACTCATAATCTAATGGTTGAATCCATGAGGTAGAGCCAATACAAATTTCCAAAGAGTCTAGAAAAGGGTTATTTAAATCAATTTCAACACAAATACGAGCATAAGAGAATACCTTTTTATCTGAAGTATTTTGAGCAACGGCAGGCGGCTTCCCCAACAAAGCAACAATCCGGTGTAGAATATCCTCCCTCCAAAACTCCAATGGCAGCCATGGAAGATAAACCCAAATAGGAACCCGTGTAGGTAGATCCCCTACCACATTAAAACCTCCATGCCAGGGCTTAATAAACAAGCCCATATTATTGTAAAAATGCGGCCCTCCCTCAAAAACATGATTACGATCTGAGATGCAAGAAAAATCAACCATGAAATAGCCATTCACAACCACCAAAAGATCAAAATCACCTTCAACTTGCCAGGTCCGACAGATCCAAGACTCTAACGCCGAGAGAGGGACACGAATACCCAAGAACTTATAGATCAGAACATGTTGGCTCCAATAATCTGTCCTCCTGAACCGATTCGAGAGAAATAACTAGAACAAGGTGATCTTGACTCCATGACAAGCACCCATTCACTTTCTTGAGCTTAGAGCTCTCCCCTACAAAAGACGAATCTGTCTTTTGTGCATGCATGGCTGCCAAAAAATTCTAAGATGGCCTTGACCCGGCGATCACTAGGCTTTTGGAAGCCTTTTCCATACCCCCACACTAAACCCCTACACCCAGCCCTCATTGTTCCACCCCCTCCAACCCACACTGCTTCCACCAATCTAAGATGGCCTTGGCCAAGCGATCACAAATGCAAAGGAAGAAGGGATGCAAAGGATGCCATAAATGAAAAGCTTTACATGCAACAACACAAATAAAAAGGTCAACCACAGCCTCGACCGACAGCCAAACAACTCCCACCCCACACTCTTCAATCACCCTGACCCTAGAACTCACCATCCAGTACACAAATAACCACACCCAGCAAGCGAACGAAGGCATGCAAGAACAGACTAGCCCCATGCATTCCTCGACGTACCCAAGGTGACAGGATCCTATAATGACACCATTCCCCCAACCGTCATGGATTCAATGAAACAAAACGTGATTTGAATAGCTTTGAAGTCTCATAAATAAAATTCAAAAAATCTTGTCAACTATTGTTGTTTGCTGAGAGATGTATGGGCATCAAAGCAAAGTTCAAATACCTTATTGCAGAGGATGTGCAAAGGATAGTGAGATGAAGATGGTTATTTTTTAATAGGATGCTTTCAAAATTTTAGTCAAAAGGGATAGTGCTCAATCTAACCATGCATCAATCCCTTCATTGTCCATACAATGGTAAGAATTTTTTATAAATCTCCAATTGAAATGAAAAGCGTTTTACAACATCATGCCAAGATGATGATAGTGGATTATTCAAGGGAAAAAAATTGATGATGGAAAATCAGTTACTGAGGGACAGTCATATCATAGTCAAGGGCGGAGTTTTGAAGGATGGTTAACAAGGCTTTGTGTGACAATGGGATGCATTATAGGTTCAGGGTTAATAATGACTTTTTTGACTATGTCTCTTCATTGTTCAATGTCTCATGACAATTGTGCTTAATGATATTGTCTAATGGTTGTGTTTTTTATTGAGGACTTTAATGAAGACCTTTAGTTGTGACTATGCCTTTCAATAAGGTTTTAATAGAAGGGTTATATATGTTGATGAATATGATATTCCAAACCCTTACAATGACAGTCACCTTTTATCAATAAGGTATGGTCTTCACAATGAATCAAAGCAATACTAGGTGTTCTACTTTGAAGAGGGGCAGTGACATTTCTTAAACAATCATCCTTCACAAGCACTTTCTGAAGTGGGAATGATAGAAGCATCTCATAGACTTGTGAAGAAGAATGGACAGAATAGTTAGAGGTTGTGATAGTGTTGACCTTGAAAAGAGTAGTGTTGCAGTTGGATTATCAAGACAAGATAATCATGGTAATGAGCATTATTCTACTTTGTTGAGGGTAGAATATGAGAACTTCAAGAATGCTTACATAAAAAATAGTGACAGTATAGGAGGTGGATAGCTACATAGTTCAGAGAGTTATGAATATGATAAACTTTGACAAGTTTTGGGACAGTAGTGAGGAAAAGAATGCAAAGGAAAAAGTATGTTGCTCATTAGTGAAAAAGAGGTATATTTGAGATTGATAGTAAGAGGGTAAACTATTTTTTTAGTGTTAGCAATACATAAGGAGACCTCGTTATGGATAATGGTTGTGCTTGATGGTCAAAGACTATGATTAATGATCGAGAGTTTATGACTGTGACTAAGTTCAGATTTTTATGAAAGGTCACAAGAATAACTACAAGAAAGGTTACATGAATAACTATTTATGACAATGACAATGTACTTGTAGATGTACGAAGAGAAAAAACAGTCAAAAAGTCATGGACAAAACTATTTTGCAATTATGATGAGACATTTGAAGCCAAGACATAACCTATTGGCATATATGAGATTGAAGATGACAGTGATGTGTAAAAGGTAGGGAGTGACAAAGATCAACATTAAAGAAGTGTTCAAACATGTTCCATGTGTCATCCTTCAACATTTGAATCATTTCCAAGAATTTTTCACATGTTCTATAAGTAGTTGAAGGAATTTTCGACACTTGCAAGCATATAGGAATGTTGGTTGAGTTGTGCAAACAAATGGAAAATATCTAGGGGTAGTTTGACCCCATTTTGAGGCTTTTACGAGCTTTTAGGAGTTTTTTGTGAAGCCTTGATGGTAGAGGAGTTCAAGGGATTACTTTTTCACTACTCAAACAATCATTTGGATAAATTTTGGGGGTTTAAAAGTAGGCATATCTATTTTGCATGAACAAAGGAGTTTTGACCTAGAAAGATGAAGTGAAGACTTATCCTTCTATCTCTCACACATGCTCCTATTATCTTGTAAGATATTGAACAACATATAGGAAAGATTTAGAAGCAGTTTTCTCTAGTTCTTTTCTCTCTAAGCCTTGTATTATATCTTTCTTGAGTTCTTTCATTGCTAGAGTAGCAGATTGTAACTCATTTTTCAAACTTGTACAGTTGTGTAAGCACCTTTTATATCGATAAAATCAAAAAATTTCGTTCTCAATATTTTGTTTTATTATGTTCAAAAAATGATTGATGTACTTCCTTGTGATTTATATGCAAATCCTTTATTGTATGTCATATATCAGCACCTTCAAACAGAAAAAAAACTCATGTTTAGTGTAGGTTATAGGTTGTGTTTCTTATTTAAACATCCATTAAGTGTGAAACATTTCTTTTCCTCTTTAACTATAAAACTTAAACCTTCCTATGAAACACTTATGCATTAATATGCGTAAATTTTTGAGTTATGTGAGAACCAACTAAATTATTGAGGGAATTGTGTGTTAAAACAATAGTGTAGGCTTCAAAAAAATCATTTGGTGCATCACCTTAGGAAAAAGTAGGTTCATTTTCATGTTTACTCTTTTCCTCAGAAAAGCATTAGTTTAGTTAGATTAGGTGAAGTTACTACGAAACCAACCCTCTCTTGAGGTTTTTTCCATCAAAGGTGACCCACGAACCTGGAAAGATCCCATGTTTCACCAGTAGGCTAAGTTTTTTTTGTAACTCAACAAGGGTGCACTTCTAGGTGATAGCACTTCAATAATTCTACCTTGAATGCCTTGAAAATTCTCTTGAATTTATCTAATAATACTCTTGTGAAATTACTCTTAGCTAGCTTGAAATATTCTAGGATCTTGAAAACTCTAGGTGAAACTTAGTGAAATAACCTCTTATTTATACATATCTTAAGATTAATTCTTGAAATTCAAATATCTCAAGCTGACATATGAATGTACATTTGAAATCATTGAAAAACCACCAAAAATATAGTTCAAATTTAGGTCCTAGGTGCAAGTGAGGACCCATTCACCCTATGGTGAATGGGTCCTGGGCCACTTTCCTAGGACACACATTGCTTAATGTTAAACATTATGATATGGAATTTATGAATGTCAGGTTTTATCCCTCAAAATTTAAAATTAATTAGGCTTGGATTTGAATTAAAGGGGCCAATTAAGGCAAATTGTATAGGAGAAAATTTTCACCTCTCACGCAAATTCCCCTTTTACACATCCTAACTTTAGAAAACCAAATCCAAAGGCGAAATTCCACATCAGCTGGCCACTTTCCTTCCACTTGGCATTTGTCCTTTGTGTCGGTAGAAGAATATTTTTCGGGCACGTGTGCACGATGCGCAAACGTCCATGAAGCGCATTTACATCCCTGACGAATTCCTGTGTTTGATGTTGGTAGAGGCATTACACACCCGATTGGGGTCGAATTTTAATGTCCCTCTTTGGCCAACCGATGCTAAAAATGGTAGATTCTTCCCATCCCAACTTCAAAAGCATTCTTCCTTCATTCATTTCATCTCTTCACGATCTCTTTTTGTAATCTCTAAGCATTCAGTCCATCCTTTTCCCACATTCTCAAGCATTTCCAACACTTCAACACCCTGTCAACTCCACAAAGCAAGTGTGAAGAAATCCATTGCAACATGGGCTTGAGGTCTTGCGAGACCTCCCTTCATCACAGTTGAGGTTGTGGTGATTGTTCAAGCCTTCTTTCTCCCCCATTGTCTAGTGAGCTCTTGGTGGAGGTGGTAACGTTTTGCTCCTCTCCTTTGTGATTTGGTAGAGTAGCTCTTTACTATTTTGTAGTGTTTTTTGTATTCCTTCTTTCTTTACTTCTTTATCGCATATTTCTCTCTTGTTTCTATCTGGTTGTGCGTGGAGGTAGAAACACCAAAATGGGGGTCTGACTGAGGTAGACCCCTATACAACCCCAACAAATTTCCCCTCTTTCTTGTGTGCAGGTGGACATGCTATTGGAGCTAGCTGGTGAACTGGCACCTTGGTGAGATTATATTCATTATTTTAGCTATCATATATTTACTTTATCATCTCCATTTGTATTTTTCATATTTCATAGTTCTATTTTGTTCATTTAGGAGTAATTAGCTAGACCATTAGCTAATTTTTTGGTGGTTCATATTGCATTTTTTGTCCTTTGGTCGTACAGATTCCAACACACCTATGAGATGTCAGCGTGTCGCACTGTTGTCCCAGAACTGCTCTTACATCCTCAAACAGAGAGTTGTCTGAGGTGCAATATTGAATCTGAAAACTAACTCGCCTAGCCCAAACTTAGATCTTGGGTTTGAAGAGTGGTAGAAGGACCTTATAGACCTCATCATTCTTGTCCCTTGTTTTGTAATATCCCTTTAGAGTGAGGTAAGTTAGGGCAGCCTACCGCTCTCGAATCTCTGTGATCTAGGGCCTTGACGTGGTTGGTCCCCCTCTCTTACACAAACTAACCTCAATGAATTAATAAAACCCTAGATTAGTTTGAAAGTGTAAAGGTACACCTTACAACACCAAAAATAAGGCACAATTAAGTCCATTTTAATTAAAGGGGCCCTAAACTTAATGTGAATATTTAAAAAACATATTACAACACTAAATTAAGGCATCATTAAGCACATTTATTTATTAATTATTCATTCCCAAATTAAGTGTGAAAAATGAATACTTTTTCCTACACTATATTTAGCCCCCACTTTAGTGCAAGGATGAGCATAAGCGCAAAATCATAGTAATTAGACATTCAAGGCACTTATGTATGCAACAATGAAAAAGATACACAATCATACACCATCAAAGACTAAGAAGATCAAGCCTAGACAGTTTGAGCGGCGTGAAACACATCTAAACCCTAAGTTTTTGCGCTCACTCCAAGGTAGTGGAACCTCAGGTTATCCACTAGGTGAGTATCCCAAAAGGGTAGTAAATGAGATAATCATATTAGGCTCCCATACCATATCAAAACTATCCTCCTGACAACTTCAATAAGGCACCACAAGGCAAGGCTCCACAGGCAAGAAAGGTGTGTTATGCTTGGTGGCCTTGAATTTAGAGTTTGAGCTTCATAGGGCTTAACAAGCTATGTTATGCTAAACACCTATGAGCAAGGAAAGGATCCACAAGCAAGCAAGGTGTGTTATGCTAGGTGGCCTTGAATTTAGGGTTCAAGCTTCATAAGGCTTAACAAGCTACATTATGCTAAACACTTATGAACAATAATGCTAGTAAAGGTTTTTGTTCAAAGGTATTTTGCTTAGTTCGTGTAAGGTCTTCTTCTTAGGGAACATCATGCCTATTCATGAGTAAAAGGTTCACAAGTTAGGGAATGCAGTGTGTTGCATAACCACTAAGAATAAAATCGTACGCTAATAAACATTGCACTCTTGAAGGACATCAAACCCAATGACACCACCAAGAAAAGGACACATCACAAGAAAAAGGAAAATCACACCATGAAACATGAGAAATGTCAAAATATATTACCAATGTATGCCCCCACTTTAAAGCAGTTCCTAACATCATTGTTGTGAGAAATGGCTTTAAAGTAGTCAATGTTCAATCCAAGACATGAGAGCTTCCTCGCAAAGCCCTATGGCAAGTCATATGTTTTCAAAATGAAGCCATGCCATGAAAAAGGAAGGAGGGGTTGCCCCCAAAAATACATAAGGGATCTATGGATTTGGGGTCACCCAAGATAAATATAATTAAAAGGTGGCGATGTATAGTTAGTCACCCAAGATAAATAGAATTCAATTAAGTGAAGATCGATTTGTTGTTACTTGCAATATGCTTTATTGAATTGGTCAAACCTTTACTGGCCTAATATGAGGTCGATTTGATGTCTCTTGAGCTAAGTAACTACTTGCAGCAACTGCCACCATTGTCCTCTATTTTGCTGAGTCGATTATTATCTTTTAGGCATGTGCATATTTGAATTGGTCTTGAGCTGTTGTCAAGCTAAAGGGGTCAATTTGTTGAATACTATGTTGAGTTTACACTTATATTTATACCACCTTATTGTTGTGTGTAGTGAGTTGATCTACATGTGGAGAGGTGTCGACTGACACACCTTTTCTTCTACCTTCAATGTCTCAATTTTCTATATCAATAGAGGGGTTAGTTCTCTCATTTGGGATGCACTATTCTGCAAATCTATTTTTCTGCAAATATTTTGATCTAGCTATATTTTGTGAGAGTTTAGAGTTACTTTGTGAAAGCATTAAGTTATCTTGTGAAAGAGGACATAGTGAAGTATCTCTTTGAGTGGAAAAGGGAAAGCTAACAAGCTGCCATTGGTAGGTTGGGAATCAACTCAATCAATTGGATCAAGCATATTACAAGCATGACGATCTAGTCTTCTATGAATTATCTTTTATTATGAAGGAATGAGTTTTGATTGATTGATTTGGAATTTCTTGAGAATACTTGCATTAGGAAGTCATAACATTTTCTTTGGAAAGGAAAAAGAAGCTATTTTATGCTTTTCTATGAAAGTGCTTGTACTTACTCCATAACAAGAGTGTTTGTTTGTCATTAGAATTATATAATAGGAATGATGAAGCAATAATAACTTAAGGGTTATTTATAATGTGAAATGTATCAATGTCACAAAGTGACTTGACACTATTGGATTTGATGTTAGGAAACCTTAGGAATGATAAGGTTTAGTTGTACATCAATAGTATGGAAGAAATGATAGGATGAGTCATTGCTAATCTATACTTGTATGATCACTTGATCATTGCTTTACTACTAGATAAAACCCTAGGTTGGGAGTAATTTATTTGGATTGAGAAGTATATTGAAACCTAGGTTAAGATTTACCTACTGGGTTGGGGTATGTACTTGACGACTCAATGAAACTTATAGGTTGGGAATATCCTACTTGGTTGGGTTGATCATTTGATCTTGATTGGTACATATAGGGTTATATTAACCTATATTATCGGACTAATTATTGGTTGATAACTTTATCCTACGATTATGATATGTCAAGGTTAAAACTCACCTATGTGATTAAGTTGATCACTTGAGTTTAAGGATACTATAGGTTTGAAGACATAGGTGGGATTTCCTATTGAGTTAGAGTTTCTACTTGATTAGTTGCTTTACACTCTTGAGATGAAGTCATAGTATTGACAAAATTCTACTCTTTTGAATAACTCTTTTATTAAGGAGAATACACTCTCGAA